>JACDJE010000070.1:4627424-4683585 GCA_016647715.1 Pavo muticus | reverse complement strand
ACTTCCATTTGTCAGAAATGTTGTAGATATTTTCAAATATCAAATATCAAACACATCAGGCTTTTGAGATTAATATTCTTCCCATTGATCAAAAGACTAAACATTTTGCAGTGCAATATTTATAAATTGAGATTGTTTTCAATTTTCTTTTATGTGAAAATAGTTAAGATGTCAAAATTTCATCAGTGTGGGTTGAAAATAAGTTATAAATATTACTCACAGGAAGGCAATTTAATTTTCCTTATTTCTCTGTCTGAGAAGTTATTCAGACTACTGTGTGGTTTTACAGCATTCAGGCTATGAAGTACAAAAATATCCACATGTCATATTAAGACTTGATTTATGTATGTCCTGGATAAACAAAGGACTTTTAACATCCACCCTTCAGCTCTCCTCAGAGCTCATTCCTGCAATGAAAATATGGATCAAAGAGACAGGAAGCCAACAGAAATAACGTATTGTCAAAGCCATACTTAAGGTCAGACTCGTAAGTGGACTGCCACCTGGATCAGTTGCTCTTAGTTACAATTATTAGCAACCAAAAAATCAATAGACTAAACAGAAGTGTTGACTTGGCAAAATTGTCGAATGACAATGATTAGATTACCTAAGACGGTATATGTAGGACTACAAGGTACTCCAAATGAATTGTATTATATTCCAGGATGGTAAATATAGACCCACCTGAGACTGTACATGTACACTGACAGATTTGGAAATCAAGGTAATCTTTCTAGGGGGGAAAAAAAAAGAAAAAAAAGAAAAAAAAAGACAATTAAGGATCTCTAATTTATCTAGCAGGGGGCAAAAGTAGGAAGAAGGAGGAAATAAACTGTAATGTGAAGTGTTTCAACAACAGCAGTTTCAGCCCTCCCATTTCTGCTTTCAGTTTTCTTAGGGAAGAAAATACAGAAATGGGAGCCATTACTATCTAGTGTCTAAGGTCATTGTGGGAACATATCTGTATAAGAAGAAAGTGAAGAGGCTGGGAGAGATGAGTCTAAAAGGAAAGAGCTGAATTAGTCATTGACAGTATAATAAAAACAAATGAATTGCCTAGAGAACACCAAAGAGAGATGTTTGTTTACCTTGAGTTCAATAATACAGGATGCATTAATAGGCAGCAAATGTACAAGAGGGAAAAAGAAATATAGTTTTATGCAACATTTAATTAAATTGAAGCTTCTCACTGCAGGGAGTTTTAATGATTCTAAAAGCTTGGCAAGATTTAAAAAAGGATTCTATTTGTATGAATTGCATGCGGCGTCCATTCCTGTTTTGGAAACTGACTGATTGCAGAAAATGTATTATTATTGAAAAAGGTACCTGGGTGGAAACCTGGGGCATGATCCTATTGTCAGCAAAGTGTGTGGAGAGCTTTTAGGATGGCAAGATTTTCATGCTGCTGTCCCACCATGACTGCACTACAATAAATGCCAAGAGTATTTTGTTATAGACTTTAAATGGCAACAGAATAAATCAAATTCAAAGTACTTTTTGGAAGAGCCTTATTTAATTCTGATTCCGAGATACTCAATGCCAACCAAGGTGGCAAACAAGCTATTGACCTTTTCCAGCATGCACCAAAAGCCAGTTAGATGCTTCTTATCTTCATCCCTTCAATAGAATTCACCTTAGCAGTATCAGAACTCTGCAGTCTACAACACAAATTGCAAATAAAATAAAATAAAATAAAATAAAATAAAATAAAATAAAATAAAATAAAATAAAATAAAATAAAATAAAATACTGTTCAAATTACATATATCAGTTTGCTACCAGGGATTGTAACAGGACATACCATGACATGCTGTTAGGAGATAAAAAGTAACACATTAGCACTCACATGTAATAGCGCAACTTTGTTTGCAGTGGAGATACAGCAACTCTTACAACCCTCTGCAAGTGCTATTTCACACCACATAACAAAAATGATTGTAAAATCATAGAATCACAAGAAAGCACCTGAGTTTAGAGAGCTTGCATTCAACTCAAATAAGGTTAATTTATGACAAAACATTTTAATTTCATCAAAAGGCATGTTTCTGCATTCTTAATCCATATCATGTGCCATTTATTTGTGTCTTTAGATGCTTGTCCTTTAGAAATGCATTTTGCGGAAGATAGGGAGGAATATCTAGAGAAAGTATGTCTGGAGAACATCTGTCAGTGGAAAGTTTTGCTGCAGTGAGTTAACTGCTCTGATATGTGTCCATTAGTACTGCACAAAATCTTGCCACATTAAATTTGAACAAAGCAAAGAGTTAATGAAACACAAGAAACTTTTCCCCCCAATAATACTTACATTTTTTAAGCGGTTTTTCTTTTCCAAGCCTCATCACGAGCAATGAATCTATCTCCTTAGTGTCTGTCAGTCTTCATTCTTACATATTCCCCTATCATTCTTCCCTTTCTTAGCTTCTGGATGTCTACTCTTTGGACTCAAGCGCAATTTTCAATAATAAGCAAATTTAGATTTGTATAAATTCTCCAACTGAAAGTAGTGAAGGAAGACTGCTTCCTTGTGCTCCAACATCCTTCTGACAAAATATAATTAAAATATCTTCATGCTGGCTTGCTTGCTCTGCATTTCATGATTGGTAAAGTCTATCAAGCTATTATTTCTCTCCATGTTGTGTGAGGAAGGATTAAGCCATTGAAGTGTTTGATATCAGTAAATGATCTGGAACTCCATAAAAGCATCAATTATTATGCAGTTAAAGGTGTCATAGTGCTCTCTCAGGAAGCTGAAGTTTTGCCTTCATGCCTCTGTTAACAGAGCGTGGGGATGACTACATCCAGAGAAAGTAAGCCATGAACCTGTGCAAAACTGAGAGAAAATTTTCTCAATTCTTCATTTGGATATACTGGAAGAAAAATAAAAACTAAGTCAGTGTAGAAAAAAAAGGCCTACTCAGATCTCTGAAAAGTTGGATCCCTCTGCCTTCACCGTTTTATTCTGTGCTGACACTAAATGATGGGAATGTATCCTGGGGCTACATTATCTTTGGAATCTTTGATGGAGTAACCAGCAAACACTGCAATTAAATTGAATTTTGTAGAGTCTGACTCAGTGATAGGCAGCCTGGAATTGTACTGTCTGGGGAATGGAGCCCTGCTCAAATCCAGGTTGTTACCTTTTTTCTATCTGGTAACCAGAAGTCTACTAGCTTTAAAGTAACATGCCAATTTACAGCAAAAGAGGATATGAAACATCAAGCAAGCAAATGTATCACTAACTTCCTTTTCATCCTTTGATATATCAGCGTTCTATCTCTTAGATCTGTGAGCAAAGGAATGGTACTTCATACAAAACTGGGGAGATATCATAGGCTGCACATTTAAGACTCCTCTCCATTTCCATATTGTCTTTCCTAAGTATAAAAACAGGTTGAACTGAAGCAAATAATGTGTTTTGTTTTAGTGAGAATTCCATATAAAACTCAATATAATTATAACACACATAAAATAATATTGGTGACCTCACATTACACAATAAAATAACAGAGGACACCTTAATGTTAACTGATTAAAAGCATTATTCAGTTAATGAATGATTCATGATTCATATTACTGAAATTGCAAAACATTGACTCAAATTATATATCAGGTAAGTCCTTTTAGCACTCTGGATTATTGCAGTTATGTTAGTGTAAGTATGCCTAGCAAGAAAAGCCAGTGCATTATCTCCTCCAAGCTTTCTTACCTCATCCACAGAGCAAGACCACATTAAGGTCCAGAGAACACCAAAGATAGGTTCAGAGAGGAAGTACATTTTTTTCAAGAGAATGAAATCTCTGGGAGATCTAGTGGTGTGACAAAGGCTGAAAAATGTGCATGCTCAAGGGTGACCCAGCACAACTTGTGCTACTCAAACAGTGATGACCTGTGGGAACATACGATTTACTCAGAGTTTGTAATATCAGTTCAGTCCTGCCTAACAGCGTTTCAAAGAATCTTGGTGGAGATATCAGATACTTCTAAATAAATGCCAGGGTGACTAGTCACTACATTTAAATAAATAAATAAATAAATAAATAAATAAATAAATAAATAAATAAATAAATAAATAAATAAATGTTTATAAGTCTGAATAAATAAATAAATAAATAAATAAATGTTTATAAGTCAGATTGTTTAGAAATTACCCTAAGGGACATGGTTTAGTGGGAAATACTTGTGATAGGTGGACAGCTGGTTGAATGATCTTGGAGGTCTTTTCCAGTCTTGGTGATTTTATGATTCTATGATTCTAAAACCTGAAATCTACACACAGGTGAATTAGAAGGCCAGCATGCTCTCTTATATAGTGAACATGCTAGGTATACCTGTTGTGAGTATATATGT
The DNA here is from genome assembly GCA_016647715.1 of Pavo muticus. Lineage (NCBI taxonomy): Eukaryota > Metazoa > Chordata > Aves > Galliformes > Phasianidae > Pavo > Pavo muticus. The sequence continues at coordinate 4,679,238 of JACDJE010000070.1, read as the reverse complement.
CCATTTTTTTAAAAATGCTTTTAAACCCTTAATCCTTAACTATTCTTGTGTCAGTGAGTTCTGCAGCTATGTGTGCAGGACATGAACATCTTTCTGTTCATATCACATTCATATCTGTGCAGTTTCAAATTTCTCTTAAGTCCCCCTGCTCATAGAGATAGCAAAACATAAGAGCTTGGTTTAACCTCTAACAATGAGTGTCTTTCCTGTGATCACTACATCCATTCCAGTTTTTTCTACAGATTAATAAGCATTGGTCTCTGATCTCTCACTAGGTCAAACCAAAAAAATCTTGGTAGATGTAGAAGAGGTAAAAGAAATTTCAATATGAAATGTTTAGAGAGAAAAATATTAACTCAGTATAGCCAATATGTAGCTTTTAAACAATTGCTTAGAGTAATGGCAAGTATTTTGATGAAGCTTTTTTCCTTCTAGCAAAATAAGTTATTTCCTTATTTAATCACTAAATTTTGAGGTAGTGAACACCATAATTCAAAAGAGGTTTGAAATGGAAGCTGCACTTGAATCTTTCATGATTCAACAGGCAAACAAGAAGCAGAAAAGCTTATTCTGCAGTAAAGAGGAAAAACCTTCTGCCTGCTATTGTGCCAGGATTAGGAAATGTAAATACCTTGATGTTTCAGAAATATGTGCTTTGGAATTTGAGATTACGCAAATGATTTGATTTGGGTTTCTGAAATATATTAACAAGAAAGGTTTATTAACCTTAGTAGAAGTTGTCATGGTTTAGTTTTAGTAAGTGGTGAAAGGCAGAGTTTTTTTCTTCATGTCAGAAGATGGTAGAGGGCAAATTCACTTTGCTACTGATGAAAATAGATACTGAACTTGTATCATGGCAGCCATCACTCCATGCACAGTCTTCTTGCCTCAATTTGACTCAGGATGAGAACTTGAGCAATTACTTTCTTAGAGAATTCCATTATTATCCTCTACAGTGTTGTGCTTTTCTCATTTATTTGTTCCTCCACTCCCCACAAAGCACACAAACATACCCTCCCAGGGTATGTTTTTTTCATTTCTCCCTCCCAGGTGAAAGTTATTATGCTATTGAAATACCAGCAAATGTGCTTTGCTCCCTTTAGTAGTAACCCATTTTCTCATATCTATCCTCAACTATGTTACCACTGCACAATGTTTAGACCCTACCACAGTTTTTATTTCCCACCAAGTCCCCCTGCTATTGTTCTAGCTTCTGAAACATCTGCCTGACATGCCAAGGCAATGTCTCTGAAGAACACCTAGTTGCAGTTGTCTCTTCTGTAGCAACAAAATCAAAAATTGAAAGAATAAGTTACAGAGAACCCGTTGTGGTTTTATAGCAGTGTATTTGCCATAAGTTGGCCATTGCTAGGCCTCTTAAACCCCAAGGGAGCATGGATGTATGCAGATTTGATTTGTAACCCAGCACAAGACAAATGGGCTGCATTAGGGAAATGATATTTGCAACTGAACGTAATAAAAAGCATTTCACAAGGGAGGCTTGCTGGACAGGTTCATTGTCATGCGGTTTACCTCACTCATTCCAAAATATTTATGACATACCTGATTGACTGTCAATTTTCTCCACATGAGGTTGCACATTAAGTTGTGAAGTAGAGATGAGACAAAGATGAGAGATTGAAATACTCTCTAGAATTAAGCTGGATAGCAGAGACTAGACAACACAGTTCATTTTTTTTGTCGCAGTGGAGATTCATGTTTTTGATCCAGAGACACACAGCTGAGATCCTTGGGTTAGGAGCCTAGGGCAGAGGAGATAAAGGCGTTAGGGGCTGACTACTCTGAAGAGACAAATCACAGTGAAAGGACCTCTCTATCTTTATTCATTATAAAGCTGAAGATAAGGCTGCTAATTTAGGTACCATAATTTAACATCAGCCAGTTTTGGTATGAAACCTCTCTCTTCCACTTTTCTTTTGTTCTGCAGTAACTAACCACTAACTGTTGCTGGCAGACAGATACTGAACACCATGCTGGCATATTAGAGCTTGTGTTTGTTCCCATGTTATCATACTGTTCCACATACATGGCTTCTATTCCTATCCATGAGCAAGGACTTCTTCCTGATTTGTCCTCTCTTCGACTTCCATATCTTCTGACTATTTTTTTTTTTTTACTTCCTGCAACTTAATTCCATCATTCCAGAGTGTGGAATCCTGAGTAGGTTTATGAAACATCACAAAAGAGAACTACACATTTCTCATCCTTCACATAAAACAGTTATCATCATTATTACCATGCATCCCACATCTCACTTGCAGTATCCTCCCCTACATGTTCCTCTCTGTTTCTAGATAAAATTGAAAGCAATGGTAATTGCCATTGTTAAAGATTTGTATGCAGTTCTGGAAAACAAGAAATGCAAGAGTGTAACAATTGTTTTTCAGGCAGCAATCAAATATTTTTAGAATATATAATATCAGATGATGATTGTCTGGGGCAAATCTTGAAACCCTAAAAATATATCAAATCTGTGAATAAGCTTAGTATGAATGGGACCATAGGCTGTTCAAGGTAAAGAGCACGATGATGAGGCAACCTGCTTCAAATCCTTCTCACTTACCAAGTAGTGAAAAAAGCAAAAGATAAACAGTGAATTTATTGAGGACTTTCATCTAGTAGACTTCCAGCATAGTCTAGCAGACTGGTGAGTAATAAATAGCAGAAAAGCAAGGGATGGTAGAGGCCCTGCTTATACAATACCTGAAAGGCCTACAGAGGAGGAAAGAAGAAAACCTGTGGTTTTCTACCAAGTATGTGGCAAAGATTTAAGGGGGTGGGACAGTGATCAAAGAACAGTATTTTTACTGCTGAGTGCTGCTGCCATGTGCTCACAGATGATTTAGAATTAAAAGTGTTTGATCTCTTCAGATATCTGGTGCCCAGTTTACCTGTTTCAGTAAAAGGTGGAGAGTGTTTGAATAGGACTGGCATGATGACAAATGCTCTGAAACCAGAGAACACAAGACATTTGACAAGACAATTCTTAAACATCTTTTAAGCATCACAGTTATTCAAGTCTCAAAACTGTCCTTTTCATTTCCTGAATATCTAAGAAATTGGAAGTAGAGACTCAGAGAAAAAGCAAATATCAGGCAGAATGTGCTACAGAAGTTTGCTCCAGAAAGATTTTTCTTAGAAGTAGAAAAGTGTCCATGAAAAAAACATAGAATATTACTTTGAAAGCAGCCCTTTGGAATCTTCAAACCCAAAATGAGATATCCAGGGAAGATGGCTAATGACAGAACAGTGAGAGACGGTGCACAGCTTGGTGGGTACAAAGGACGGAAAACACTGTCGTGTGTATAAAACAATCTGTAGGGAAGCAAATGTGTTTGGAATATTTTCAGCAGTTTTCTTTCTAATAGCATCAGAAGATCAGTTATGAAAATGGATGAATCAATGGGTTAGAAAGTATAAAGATCGTGCGAGTTGTTCTGTAACATGATTCCTTGCTGGATTTTATAAAGCAAAAGAGAGGTGTTTATGACGACAGTATAGCTGGTATTCATGTTAAAAAGTACTAAACAATTGCTGTCAAAACATATTACAATTGATCAAGAAGAGTAGAAATTTTTTGTTATTCTTTTTGTTCTCCTTCTACATGGTGCTTTATGCTTTTCAGTATCTTTTATAAAGGACAGCGAATGTTGTGAATGAATAATGATGAAAATTTAGTTCTTGGCTCCCTCTTCATTACAAGCATCATACTTCATATAGTCTTGGAGCTTTGCTGCATGAAGACCAGATATTCTCTCAGTACCAATTCCTTCATGCTTACATTTTGATCTCTTGAGGTTACTCTGTTTCTCAGTGTGAACATATAGGAACTCTACATAAAACAGTATCACTGTCTATGTAAAGTCTGATTTGAGGGCATGTAGGTAGACTTGACTTCAGAAATTCTTGACTTAATTAATATTGCAATCTTGATAATCATAACACAATTTAAGGGTTTGGGATTAAATTAAAAGAAAAATTGTAGGGAGGTAATTAAACATTTGTTCATCTGTGCAACTATCATCTACTACCCTTTCTATAATAAGAAATAGCAGCATATCCTTCTTGCTGTACAAACTGGCCATAAAGCACTAACAGTTCAAAAATCTATGTCACAGCTTTGTCTCACTCTATATCCTCTTCCCTACCTATTTCCTCTGTTCTGTGTATCACAAGGTCCTCCTCTACTTTTCAGCTCTAATTTACTGCACTTTTCCTTCCATTTTTTTCCTCCTTTCATTTCTTTGTCTTCTTTTATATTTCTACTTCTGTTCTGCTCTCCAGAATTATCCTTACTATTTCTTTCATCTTTTTGTCCAAAGACAATTGTGCTTTACCTCTTTACCATACCTGTGCTCCCTTCCTCCAGAAAGTTCAGACTCTTTGGTGCAGATCTGGCAATGAATCATACAAAACCTCTCTCTGCACCATGGAGGCATAACCATTCTTCACATTCCTTCCAGCAGGTTTCTACCTCCATCTTTTGTGCCAGTCTTTGATCACCAATGACTACTTGACACATACACTATGCATAGTGTCTAAAGACTTAATTTTGTCAGGAAGATAGTGAAAGAACACACATGAGTAAGAAACAGATTCCGGTATACACTAGACCACTCCCAGCAAATATGATTTATGAGCAAACAATTCAGTGACAAAAGTACAGCAGCAAGACAGACAAAATGAGCACAAGATGCTGTAGGAAAGCAAATCATCAGTACAAGCCGTGGTTGTAGATAATATTTAAGGTTATAGAAAGACACTTTTTTCCACAGAAGCTGCCCTTCACAGACTACCTTCTCAAAATAAATGAGATCTGGTAAGTCTAAGATAGTGTAGCAAATGGCAAGATTGATTTTTTGAAGTGCAAAGTCTGTAAGCCTCCTGTGGTGTGTGGGAGTGTATGGCATGATCCACTGGTACCATGGCTGATGACAGAAACCACCTTAATATGTTACTGTCTACCCTAGAAAGAATGCAGCTCTTCTGGAAGCAATGACCTTTACCTTTCTTCAGGACTAGAATAGTGAAACATTCGATTTTCTTAACTGGAACATTCAAACTGGCAACACTTGTACAATTCTTCAGTGAAAAGTTCCAGGCACTGGCATTTTCTGAAAAGATTGTTTGCATGCCCTTGGTATAAATATCCATCAACTGCCTTGATGCTTTTTTTTTCTTCTTCATATGAATATCTCATGCAATTTCAAAACTCTTTAGTGAAATACGAGATTTAGCTAGAAACGTATTAGCAATTTTGACAAGGACTGGAAGTGAAATGAAAAGACTTTAAGAAGAAGCTGCATTTTAAAACACCTGTACATCACGCAGAATTACTGGTGAATATGCAATTAAAAATTATTTAAATCCTTGTTTTCATCAATGCTACCTTTTAGAGTACTCATGAAAATAGTATCAGAAAAGCATAAAGTAACGAGGACTTTGGATAAGTCAGGAGCTGACCTCCTAAAACACAGTCTGAGATGTGCTGTCATCAGAGAACAAAATCTTCTCTGGGTTTGTGAGTGTCTGTTAGTACAGTAATATTCCAATGGCTCCTCATAATGAAACCTTAATAATTAAGTAGCCTAATTCTGCAAATGCTCAGAAGTAATCTTTTCTCAGCATTCAGAAGAAGTTGAATGCTAATATTTTTTACCTGATCCACAACTTAAAGATGAGTTAAAATACTAAAAAAGAGAATTAAACCAATACTATGCAGTTATGTGTACAAGCCTTCAGTTAGGATCTGAACAGAAAAAGGAGGATAATTTTCCAGTCTGTTTTTTATCCATAGCACCCTCCTTGTGATATTTCCCAGTACCTATTGACTGGAAGATACTGTTCCAGAAAACCTCCAGTTTACACTTTTGTAGATACCAGTTTACACAAGTCCTGAGGTCATCTCATCTGAGATGAGACTCTGCTTGTAAGCCATCCTGTTGATAGCGCTGTGTTTGTTTTCAGACTTAGGACCAGGTATTATTGAATTACTCATATGTCTAAAGGTGTACATTGTCTTTTAATGGTGCTTGCAAAAATACCTAAGCAGGATAGCCTTCTAACACATAGAAAAGCCAAGAGATACTAGAATCTGGCTCTGGGACAGACGTTCATCTTTAAAAGCAGAACTTGATGAGATTCCATATTCCAGTGTCACTGGCTTAGTTTTGCCCTCACAAGAGAGGAAAGAGACAACTCTGCAGGAGGCTAAGTTCCCTTTGTTGTGATTCATCAGGAATTAATTTTCTTCAGAAGTTACAAAGCTGCATATTGGCTGAGGATGCAAGGGTGCTGAATGAGGCTACAGTGAACATGAATGTCTTTTTAGTCCATTTATCAAAGTACCAATGGCTCCACTGTCATGATGGATGAGACAAAATATATATATACTGAAGAGAGGAAGGTGATGGCTGCTGGAGGCTTCTTGGACTTTGCTGCTTTTCTTTTTGGAAAAACATTGCAAGCCTGTCAGGCCCTTGCCAATTCTTGTTAGTACAGCTGGAGCTCAACACTTCCTTCTTCACTGTTTCACTGAACACAGCAATATGGAATAACGGTTAACTTGCATTCAGTTCATAAACATGAAGGAGAGTGGGAATGATATGCAAGAAGCATTTATTATTTAAGACTTATTTGGACCAGTTCTGCCAGGCTCACATTAACGTCATGGTATCATTTCAAGACTTTGATCCAGGTTTTATCTCAGCTCGATTGCATTCAGTGAATCTTCTTATCTTCTCTTTCTTCTCAAGCCCTGCTTTTTCCTTTATTTTTGAGCATTGTTCTTGCCCTCCCTTAGTGTCTGTGTACACAGAAATAACTGCCATCAGTGACATGTTCAAAAATCTCACCAAATCTCAGCAAGAACAGGCTCTGTGTACAACAGAGCTAGAAATAAAACCAGTCTATGCACATTTCACTGGATGTTCTGTCTGAAAACAAACCAGAATGCAATACTGCATGCAGTGCAGTTTTGTACTGGCTATAGTGTCTATTCTACCTGGCTTTGTGCAACTTTGAGTGAGATACCCCTCATGCCTTGTTGCAAGAGAAACTCGGAGCAGGAGAAACGGATAAAATGTAAAGATAGAAGAATGTAATAGAAAAACAGATTGCCATAACCTTTAGTATTTGGGTGACATGTGTGCCTTTGTCATCAGGTGTGATGAGTTGTACCCACATTTTTCAGAGTCAGAAACTGATTCCAAACAAGTTCAATCTGTCTTTGCTTTTTAATGTAGAACTCTTTTTCCTCCAAAGTTTTTTATCACTGTCTGTAATGACATCACCCCTTCTAGTATAGTGGTTCTGCCCTGATGCATCCTGCAAGTTCTTCCATATGCAAGAATTTTGCAAGTTATACTTCTGATACCATTTGGATAACTAAAAAAAAAAAAAAAAAAAAAAAAAAAAGACAGAGAATATTGATCTATCCTTGGTGTAATCAGAGTTGGGCCAATTCTGGAGGTAACTATTTACTGGATATCAGTATCATTTTTGGACTACAATTTAAATTGAGTGAATTGTTATTCCATCATACAATTCGATTATAAATGAAAATTGGGAGCACTACGTTAACAGTTCATGTGATAGTACAACAAGCCTGGCTATTTTCCTGTAAGCCTTTGTGGTTGAACTCTATGTAGCCAGTGTTTCTGATGATGCTGTATTGAGTTTTTATACTGGACAGTGGAACTAAGCATAATGACTGTTGCAGACTACATTCACATAAATGCCATTATACTTAGAGAGGAAAAAGCTGATACTTCAAGGCCTGTATGATTGGGATCAGAGATGGGCAGCTGTTATTGCTACTGGTAAAAGCAAGTAGGAGGAAAGGGAAAACATGCACATCATACAATACAGACGGAAAGGTTTGCCTCCCTGTGATGCCATTAACTAGTATTCTATGTGTCAGCTAGGACTGTTAAAATGCCAGTTTCTCTAGCTTATATGTAAGCTAGTGCTTTTTTGGAAGATTAAGTAGAGTTTGGGATCTTCTCACTTGCTTTATTACTACTGTACTGTTATGTTAATCTGTGGTAGGTCAAAGAAAGAAGAAAGGACTAAGGGCAAACCTGGGGCCAGATTAACCTGTTTAAAGAGCATTTATTCTAGTGTGATCTGAGGGTTGTGCCTGGGGAGACACACTCATGGTCGATTATCAACAGCACACAGCTTCACTCCCATCACAGATATCCTGCTCAAATTACGCTTTGCATCAGGAAAATTGGAAGTGGGATAGATCTGTGAGTCTGATCAGTGCTCCTTAAAACCACACTCCATGGGCCTTTCCATCTATCCTTGGGGTTCTGCTCTTTCAGGCTGGTTGCAATAGGTGATTGGTGATCAACAGCAGAACAGAGCTAAGGAAATCAGGACACATAGGCATTCTTTCTGATCCTGTGGGGCAATCTCTTAGTTCCAGCCCCTAGGAACTAGCATATATTCTGTAATGGAGGCTACAGGCCAGTGAGTCTCCCTGAGCAAACCTGATGGCAGTTTGTTCACGCATAGCCCAAATGCTATGGGAGCCTTAACTTCTATAGATTCCTTCTGAGTAAGAAGCCGAGGATCTGCATTATGCTGATTCCTTTTTCTCACTAGCATGCTTTCACCAGACTCCAAAACTACTTTATGCACAATCACGTAGGTTTTGTTCATATTATCTGACTTCTTATTAAATAAGAGCAAATGTGTTCCTGCTTCCCTGACCCTTTGTAACAGTGAATTTCAAGGCATATACTAGCATCACATAACTGCAGAAGCTCCAAACAGTTCAAACAGAAGTAGTCTCCAAAGATCTCTGTTCCAACTTCCTGTTCAAAGAAATTCAGTGTCAAGCTCAGACCAGATTGCTCAGGATTTATGCTCATTTTAGCTTGAAAAACTCCAAGGATGGAGGCTTTAAAACACCCCTAGACAACCTGATACACTGCTTTACTTTCCACATGTTGAAAAAATTTCTTCTTAAATCTCATCAAAACCATACCCTGTTTTCTTTCAACACTCCACCATGTAACCACTATAAGAAGTCTGGCTCCATCTTCTCCGTAACTTCCTTGAACGAGGGCAGGCTGCTGTCAGGTCAGCATAAAGCCATCTCTCCTCCAGGCCAATCAAACCCATTACCCTTAATCTTCCCTCACAGGTAATGTACTTGAGGATATCAAATGGACATGACTTGCTCTCAAATTGCTTTCCAGATGCATCCGTCTCTAGACAAAAGCATTTTCAGATTGGAAATCTCTTCTAGATTACGGATATTTCTGGTCTGCTGAATATAGCACTCCCTGGACATGCCTTCTGTCTCATAGCTGATGGGAAATGAAGAGGTATTGAAAGTTACTGTCTAATCACAGCCACTGATACTGCAGTGGTAACTCCCCAAAAGTTGCACAGAACAATGTGAGTTGAAGGAGGAGACACCACATTTCCCTCAGTGGTGATTTTTTTCCGTCTGCATCTTTCAGGGCAGAGTGCTGTTGCCACCTGAGTACTGCATTATATCTTCCACTCTGTGTATGTTCAGTTACTGAACTTTAAGAACCAATCTCCAATCCATCAGGTGTCTTAGAAATTTCCTGTAGTTTCCATTGATTTTTTGGAGAGAGAGTGAAACACAGAACTCCCTTTTGCTTTCCCTTTTACACAGAGAGGACTTTAATTAGTGCCCTTTGTGTTAAACTATTAGAAGTGGCCACCTGTGGAACCTTGAAGTTAATCACATTTTTAAGTGTTTTTAAATGTTGAGTCTAAGCCACCCAGAGATTTTTCAGCAGGGAGAGAATATTTAGTTTCCTGGCAGTTTTTCTATTACCTTTCTCTACAGAAGTGGCATAAAGGAGCTAAAGACGATTCAGAATCTTGTACTAATGTTTCTGCAAGGGCTGCTTCAAAAGTAATGCCTTCTATTTTATCATGTTGGGCTATGACATCAGAGGCAGATGTTGGTGGTATGGCAGTAGAGATTGAACCTTCCCAAGAATATTCTGTTACATTTTGTTGCCTTGTGATAGATGGCAGCAGAGGGGCAGTCTGACAAATGATGCCTGTTGTGGAAGTGCATATGAATCATAGAATGGCTTAGATTGGAGGGGACATTAAACATTATTTTGTTCCAACTCTCTTGCCATGGGCAGGGTTACCAAACCCTAGATCAGGCTGCCCAAGGTCCCATCCAATTTGACCTTGAATGCCTCCAGGGATAGGGCATCTACAGCATCTCTAGGCAACCTATATCTACCCTCTTTTAGTTTGAAGCCATTTTCCCCTGTTCTGTCACTATCAGACCACGTAAAAAGTTGACTGTCCCCCTGCTTGTAAGCTTCAAGTGCTGGGAGTCTGCAGTGAGGTCTCCCTGGAGCTCTCCATGCTAAACAAGTCCAGCTCGTTCAACCTTTCTTCATGAGAAGTGCTCCAGCCCTTTGATCATCTTTGTGGCCCTCCTCTAGATCCACTCCAACAGCTTCATATCTGTCTTGTGCTGCGGGCCCCAGGCCTACATGTAATACTCCAGATAGGGCCTCACAAGGACTGAATAGAAGAGGACAATCACCTCCCTCACCCTGTAGGACGCTACTCTTTAGAGGCAGCCCAGGAAACTGTTGGCCTTCTGGGCTGCACATGCCCACTGCTGGCTCATGTCAGGCTTTTCATCCACCAGAATCTCCAAGTGCTTCTAAATAGGGCTGCCCTCAATGAGTTCTTCTCTCAGTCTGTACTCATATCTGGGATTGCACCGACCCAAGTGCAACACCTTGCATTTGGCATTACTAAACCTCATTAGTTTCTTGTGTATGTACTTTCTGAGCCTTTTCAGGTCCCTTTGGATGGCACCCCTCCCTTCTATTGTGTCAACTGCACCACTCACCTTCATGTCATCTGCAAGCTTGTTGAGAGTAAACTCAATCCCACTATCTATGTTACCGATAAAGATGTTGAAGAGATGATGAAGCAAAGATGAGGAATTGAATTCCTCCAGATGAAAAAAATTTCACCCACTGACATTCATTGATACTTGCTGAACTATTATGGAGACCATAAACATCTTTCATGGGTGGTGCAGTTCAGCAGCGGTGACAGTGACAGTGATCACCTCTGCTGGTGCAGATTTTTACAAGTGCAGCATGAAGGCTCTTGTTCATTACTGTTGAAAAATGCACAGCTAATGGTGGTGACTATGTCCAAAAATAGTGTTTTATGGCTGTGAATTTGCTCTATCAAACAGTTTTATTGCACTCTTTGCATCTGTTGTAGTTTCCATGGAAATAAATAGGTGGCATTACTTCTGGAGCAACCTCCATATTACAGGGAATATTTATTTACCTTAGGGTAAATAAAGGGGGCTTGAAAAAGGGTGTGCGGCACTTCAGTGCATTTTTCTATCATTTATTACTTTGTACAATTCACTCAGTATCAAGAGATGAATAGGTATGATGATGATGAAGATTTAATTTTTAATTATTTATTTATTTATTATTTTATTTATTTTTTTATTCAGAGAAACACCCTGACTACCTATGGTAGTTGTATCATTTCTTTCCTCTCCTTCTGTTTGCAGTATGATGACCCTATCTCACCAGGCTCTCCTCTGTTTCATTCCAGTAGCTCTGCTTCTCGCAGCTATTTCCTCAGTTTTAATTTCCAGTTTATAAAGGAATGTCTGCTATCTCTATGTTCTCCGTAGAAAAGATGAACGATAAAGATGATATTTCATTCCTTAGATGTTCTGCTGTTTATCGTGCGTGTTCATGATCTTTTTACTATGTCCTTTGTTATGATGTTTTTGCTATTCTCTGTCATTCACAAAGTGCTTTTATCAGCTAAAGATCCCACTTTATGACTTAAACTGACTATTATAGAGAGATCCATTTGACTATAAACAAAATGCAGTTGCCTGATGGGTGATCTGCAGCAGGTGCTCAAAAGCAGGGAAGTATTAAGAAAAAGCCTACAAAGCAGACTGCATCTACAGATTTGGGTTACATAGGAGCACATTAGAGCCCAAATCTAATCTCAGTATTCTACTTTGAAGATTTGTTTTGCATGAAGTTATGTGTGACAGCTGCTTGGCCATGGTCATAGCCCTAGGTAGGTTTGCATGACCTTGTGCAAAGGAGAGAAAAAGGAGTGCAGTCTTTTGGAAGAAGGAAACGCTTGGTTGGACACAATGAATGTTACAAAGGAGCTACTGGAGAAAGACTTTCCTCCTGAGTGATGAATAGCAAACACAATCCTGGGACATTTTACAGCAGGGAACACAGGAATATAATTATGTATCCAATAAAAAAATGAACTGGGACTTGTCTCAGATGTCAGTACTGTTTTTTTGTTTGTTTGTTTGTTTGTTTTTGTTTTTGTTTTTGTTTAAGTAAAGTTCTGAACCTACCAAGAGCAACAGAAGTTTTGTCATTGGTATGCACAGGGCTTTTGACCTATTGATTTTTTTCAGAGCAATTTACCACGGGACTTTAGACTCTGAAATTGGAGTTCAGATGACTAATGTAGCCTATACTGTAGACCCCTGCTCTCAGCACTCTTTGAGACAGACTTCACTGCCTATCCAGATGTGTGGAAATTCAAAACTCACTTCATGAAAATTCTGTAACATTCTTCTGGTGACTGCTGGTTTCATAAGTACTCTCATATTTAATTCATTCTTAAGAACATAAACCTTCACAAAAGTAGCATGTTTGCAGGTTAGATTAAATGAATCTAACAAAAGCAAATAGTATCTGTACATTTTTGTCTGCTAGGTACAAAGCTCAGATTAATTCTGTGAATCTGAAAAACAAACAACACAGAGAAACAGAAATCGGAGATGCTGCATACTCAACAGGCATGCATTTTCTAATGGAAACACTGGTTATTGTTAATTAGCCTGTATTATTTGGATCATACTGGATTTACTGTTGTTTGTCTAATTTTCACCATTCTGTCCAAGACTTCTCATATACATAATGACAAGAAGACAGATAAACACTAGTACAGTGCATTACAGATAAACCATATCAAGGAATATATCCAGCAAAGGACAAAAAAGATAGGAAATACTGCAACAAAAATATTCATTCCACACATGCACTGATAGACAGATCATATTTTGCTAGCATCATGGGTTTCTGATTTTCAATCTGTTGCAGAATAGGTTTTTCATAAGGAAGCAGGAAAAAATAATTGTTTGAATAGCAATTAGCTTTAATTGCCTTCTGTATATTCTGGGGTAGCTATTGTCAGTATCGGTGTTATAAAAGCTCCTTGAATAAAAATATAAAGAAAAGACAACAAACTAGGAAACTGTTAAAAGTTGTAAAAAGGAGGGAAGGGAGGGAGAGAGGGAAGGGAAAGAAAGGAATGGAAGGGAAGGGATCCCAGCTGAAACTCACTCATAAATTGAATAAAACTGTGCAGTGGCTCATATTGCATGCTTGATTCATGTTAAGAGCTAGAAAGTACTAGGATGCCACAGTCCAGAAGATGCCTATTGGCCCCAAAGTTAGTGACAAACCATGTTAATGCTAAGAGAAATGAAACAAAACCCTTAAAGTTCAGTAGATGGAGCACAGGAGCCTATCTGGTTAGTGTGGCCTTCCTCAAGGCTCGCTTTGCAGAGTACCTAGGAAGAAAACCTATGATCTTGAGCACTTCCCTACGTGCAGCCTCAAGAGCTGAGCTAGTGAGGGGAGTCTATGTCTGGACAGTAGGTGGGTGTAGACTGATGATCACTTCAGCATGATTATCATGGAAACAAAGGAGAGGGTTTCTGGTGTACAGAGGTCCGTCCCTTCAGGGTGCCTGCCAGGAAAAGACTTTGTTAGTGCTCCTGTTAGCCCTGGTGTGGGAAACAAAAAGGTCTCCTACAAATAAGGAAAATGTCAGCAGCAAGCACTTACCTTGTATCACCAATGTCTCACGCTGAAGGAAATAGTAGAGCAAGAACATGCTTAACCACTCAAACTGGTGAGGCAAAATCATGCAAGTTGATTCTTTCATAGCCAAAAAAAAAGAATTTAGAAAAAATCTTCTAAAAATTCAAAACACTTCTTAAACTTCAATCTTCATTTTAACTTGCCTGGACAGGGGGAGACAAACACATGTTATTCATAACAAGCTGTAATTCAAGTCATTCTTTGATGTTCTGAAATAAAACCTTCATCTAGCTTTTCTCCTAGGGCACTTTCCACTGTTCTTTCTTGGGCTCCAAGGGGATGAACCAGGAGAAGCCCTAAAGAGTATGTTTTGGTTGTCCACAAGCAAGAAATGCCACGTTCCTGTGAGAGGTCTTGAATGCATAGGCTTAAGACAGTTATACGTGAGCATCCTAACTATGAACTGTTCACCAAAAATGAAGCACAAAACTTTTTGGCATTCACCATGATTAATACTAATACCTTTGTCAGTTTGCTTCTAAGTCTCAAAAATGTTGTGACCTTCATTTTCAGAAAGAGTAAAATCTCAAATACCTCTTGCCACTTCCTGTAATCATCTCCGTAAAACAAAAACTTCTGCTTCACCCATCCATATTCACCATATGAGCTTGACTTTTATACTGACAATAACAAATGCAGGTAGATTGAACCACTTTCTGACCACAGAAGATTGCAAAAGATCAACTATGGAAAGCATGAGTTTTTCCACTTTCTACTATATTGTCTACTCTTAGCCAAATACCTGTACACTCTTTTCATCAGAATACACTGGATCACTATTCACTTGGTCTCCAAAATCACCGTTTCCCAGTGTTGAATGAACAGAATGTATTGCAAGCTTTGTCATAGTCCTAGCAACAGGACTATGACAAATTCAATAGAAAGTCCAAAACTCAAATTTCTGTTTGTGTTTGAAGTCCATGTGTATTTACATGGGAGTTTAAAGAATATTGGCTCTACTTAGTTCAGGTAAATTGCATCAGTTTCTCAGTATCTGGAGAATCAAGCCAGTGCATTGATGTAAAGCGTCAAGCCTCCTTCACCCATGAAAACAACAAGGAAATGAGGACACATTCTCCCAGGAACAGTGTAAGAGTTAATTCTATTCATGTCTTTGCCAAACTGGTAGCTGAAAATAATCATGATCTGTGTTACTATGTTTGGTTTCAGATTGTGCAAAAGTAGCAAAAGCCTAGGCTACAAACATAGTAAATGTCAAGACCTGGGAGGATTAGCTGGAAAATACATTTATTTTATTAGTAGGAATAATAATGTTATTTGGAGAGACACTTTTTGGATGTTTGACCTTATCTAAGTAGGTAATGCAATAAAAATATGATATCTTTGATCTAAATGGATTACTTATTTGTAATACCTGCCTTGAACATAATTAAAGAAAGAATTAATGCACTTCTGTGTAACATGTAAGTAAGGAATTGTGCTGTTTTTTCCACATCCCTTACATTATTTGTCCTCTGTCTGTTTCCAGCCCTGATTCAAATAAAAAAAAAAAAAAAGCAATTGTATCAATTTCTTTCCGTTTCAGCAGGGCCCCAAGAGTTCCTTTCTGTCCCAAGCCCCCAATAGGCATTTCATTCCTCTGCGAAGGAATATTTCATTTCTGTAAGAAGGAATATGGGAATTACAAAGTTATCTGTTTTTTTTACCTAGTTATTGTGCCATTCTCTGCTAATGACGACAGTCAGCCTGGATAGTAAGCTGGAAACCTGAAGCAGGGAGTTAGATACTATGTTGATAAATGCTTTCTTGCCATCTAGCCCTACAGGGTCTATCACATAGTTAAACCAATACTGTTTTCATGTTTCTGTTGCAACTGTTTATAAAAACAGCAGTCCCTCATAATATCCCCCACAAAAAAGGTCAAAAATTTTAAGCCTACTCTTCCAAACATCTGAGAAAATGATATGACAATATAGAAAATGGAATGGCAGCATGTGCCTGAAGATATTTTATAACTTATGTAGAATCCACATTAAGTTACTTTCTTAGATTTCTGTTTGTCAAAGCATTAATAAGTCTATAGTATGAGCTTTAATCTTAGACCTTTTTTCTGGAATAATTAATTCCACGGGACAATGTAGCACATTCCTAAGTAGCTACTGAGATTTGCACTACTTGTTTTACTAAAAAACTCATCATATAGATGAAAAATCACAATATGTTAAGATTAGAATGATTTCTGTTTTCTAGCATATGGAGGGGTAAAGGAGAAAGTACATTATCCCTTGGACTACATGGTCTGAGATATGCAAACCTCAAACAATTAAGGGAATAAATGATTCTCTCAGTGGCATGGTGGGCTGAGTGGCATTTACTTAGAATGACCAGCGTCATTATGAGTGGTACAAAATTATTATAGATGTCTGTGAAGAGAGATGACTGACATTTTTAAACGCTCATTTGTGAAATAGTAAATGTAAAGAATCAGATAATTAAGTTTAAAGGACATTTTCCAACCACAACATCAGAAAGACTAAGAGGTTAAACATTAACCTGACTGTAAACCTCTCCATTATGTCTCCCTACAAACAAGAGTGTCTGTGTTTTAACTGTTCAGTGCCACTCTGTGCATCAACTATTTGATGTCATTGTGTTGCATACCACAGACTAGAACAAAAACCATCTCAAAACTTGATTAAAAACATTAGAAAATCTAATCCTACTGTATGCATAATGTAATGCCTCCACCCCAAGTGGTACACTTCAGACACTTCATGAAAGTCTCTCATTGGGACCTCTACATGGAGATCATCAGTATTACAGATAACATCTTTAAAAACTTGAAATTGACAGAATTTAGGACTGAACCTCATTTGTACCCATATTAGTGATGTCACCTATACGCTGACCTACCATTACAGACTTCTCTCAATTATTTTATGATTGGATATGCAGCAGGGAGCAGGACATGCTTTTTTGTATACCACTATTGAGAGTCCTGACGTGAAAAAGCCTGGGAGTCACTATTTAGGACATCATCCCAGCTTGACTGAAGGAGACCTCTTAGAAGTGGATACTTACCTACCTGTACTTTGAGAAGTCCAATGTCAGCTTGTGGACTGGGATAACACATCTCTTTTCTCCCTATCAATTTCTTTTGTCTTCTTTGTGAAGTAAGAAGTTAAAAAATAAAATAAAAAAATAATAATAATAAATAAATAAAAAAAAACTACTGAGAAACAGTTATACAAAAGTATCCTTAGCCTGTTATATAGTGAGCCAGAGGGGGAAAAAAAAAAAAAAAAAAAAAAAAAAGGAGGGGAGGGAACATACAAGCAGAAAATCTTTCTCTTTTTTCTCCAAACATTTCCTTTCAGATGTCCCTTTGAAGTCACAGGCTTATAGTGTGAGTGACTGAGAGCAAGAAGCTGTGAAATGTGCCTTTGAGCCATAGACTTCTCAAAGATTATCACAAGGCATATGTGACTGTGGTACATGACATCTGCAAATCAGCATGGCATTACTGAGGCTTTGTTCAGCCTCAAACTCTGAGAGCAGCACAGAACCAAAAACTTCCACAAGGAAAAATTAGATAGAGACGTTCCACTCATTCTTCCTAATTTGATCGTGTGTTCCCACCTGGGAGTCTCACTGCTAATGAGCACAGCAGTTGTGTTGGTATAACTTGCTCTTGAGGAAACTACTGAACATGCACACACATTCTATATATATAAAATAATTATTTATTATATATACATAAATTAGGTGAGGTTACCACCTTATGTTCCTTTCAGCCCAATCACTACCAGTACTGGACATTGTCACTTCTCTGCCATTTTATGGTTGTCCCTTTAATCTACCTTCACAATATGCTATTCTTTGTACTTACTAAAAGTTATTTCTGCTCAGATGGATTTAATTCAACTCATATCAAACACATGGATTGGCAGAACATCTCAGTCCTGACTGGCTACATCTCCCTATGCTCCACTCACAGATCTTCTGCATTTCTCATCCTGGCAATTTTTTGCTCTCTACTACAACCTGAAAGGAGGTTGTGGTGAGGTGGGGGATGACTTCTCCTCCCAGGACGAGAGGGAATGGCCTCAAGTTGTGCCATGGGAGGTTCAGGCTGGATATTAGGAAGCATTTCTGCTCAGAAAGAGTGATGATGTACTGCAACAGGCTTCCAAGGAGGTGGTGGAATCACCATCCCTGGAGGTGTTCAAGAAACTTGTGAATGTGGCACTGAGGGGCATGGTTTAGTGAGCAATATTGGTGATAGGCAGAAGGTTGGACTAGATGATCTTAGCGGTCTTTTTCAATCATAATGATTCTATGATTCTTACATAAAGGATATAGTATATAGGATACTGTGCCCTAATGTTAATGTTAAATAGAGAGCAAAACTGACTTGCGATTTTGAAATAAACAGTGCTGAAGTTTCTTACAAACTTCGGAGAAAAGCTGATCAAGGTTAGGATAGTTTCTGTAAGCTATAAGGTAGAACTACCATTCAGCACTCATCTTGGGTGAGAGGGCAGCACCACAGTTTTCAATCTCAGGATCACTTCCTGCTAGACCCCTCTATGAGGTTACTATAGAGTGCATGAATGATTTTAACTTTCTGCATTTGAAAGTGTTCACAGAAATGGGAGCTGAACACTGGGAATAAAACAAAGAAAGATGAGAAGATGACGAAAACACAGTCTAACCTAAGAAAACAACAGCAAAGAGACTGATCTGAACAGCAAGAGACTGCAGAACAAGATGAGAAAGGCAAGAGAGGTTAAAGGTGCTTCACTAAGCAGAAAGGAAAAAGAAAAGGGAAGCCAGTAAGAGGAGAGTGATGTGCATCTATCTCAGTCCATAAGCCACAGTTCAGATCTGAGGGAGGGGTGTTGTTAAGGAGAGGAGATGCAGTGGCAGCAGTTAGTAGTACAGCAAGGAGGGAAGGGTGCTGGGGAAGATACAATGACAATTGAAATCCCCAGGACGTGACTCCACAGAGAGCTGCAGCTGTTCCATGGTGTTGAACTGTGCCTCTGCCAACTCATCTGATACAGCAGGGACATGGTGTTCTGGACTCAGGGGTCCCAGGAGTTTGGATGCACTTCCCTTTTGCTGTTTACTTCTTTCCACTGTATTTTTGTACAATTTACCAGGGATCACAGGCAAAGATACAGAAATCCTAAGAGAAATGTAATTTGTGATGGCTTCAGCTCCTATGAAACAGGCTTTATCTGGACATAAATATCTGAATCCCGCTTGATTATCTGAATCCCATACCTTTTAGAGGCAGACCTATCACAGAATTGATTGCCAAGGGTCTCAAATCTAAGGTCATGACTTTGCTGATGAACTGAGCAAGAAAAGAATGACAGGGCAAGAGGGAAATATGTTCATATTCACAAATAAGTAACAGCAAAGGAAACAGCAACATAAATTTGCAGAGGAAAAATTCATCTCCATAGAAAAAATGAATGTACTGGAATGAATGGTAACTTCTAAAAATCACTTCAACTTCCTCCACCAGTGAGGTTATGGAGGCCATATCTCAGTAAATCGCAACAGGATTTAAGAAATTAAATGTTTGAATGACACTTGGAGGTGAGATTTTGAATCTGCAATTCACTCAGTGCTTTGAGTCTTTATTCAGTATGCAAGAAACATAAGGGACTGCTAGCCAGCGTCTCCATGGGCTGTCATGGAATAACATAGGCACTGCAAATAGACTCAGTAAGGAATTCCTTATGAAAACAGAGAATAAGAGACAGGAATCTAAAAAAACCTTTTTTTTAATATACAAAACAATTTTTATAAATATTCTTGCTATTTTTCTGAAATGTTCCACTGTTTCAGAGACAGTTCAAAACAAATTGTAAATTGACCTAATTTCGATCCTGTTTCTTTGTTATAATGGACACCAGTGTTCAAAGACATCTTTAGAAATATTCACCTCATTGTTACAAAATTCACTTCTAGCAAAACAGATGAAAATTGTTTCATTGAAAAACAGGAAATGTCAGGAGAACTGAAAAACATAAAATCCTATTTAATCCAGGTTGTTGAAATACATTTGTATATTTTCAAAGAGCTTAAGTGAATGCTCTTGCATAACCCTACATTTCTCTTGCAGTCACTCTTCCTTGCTTCTCCTCATTTAGTTCCTTCTTTCTTCATTCACATCTCAGCTCTTTTTTTTTTTTCCCTATTATTTGCTTCATCTTGCTTTCAACTCATTTATTTTCTCTTTTCTCTCCCCCGACATCTCCTGATAGGCCTTTCTTTAGGTATGAGCTGGTGCCCATCAGATAGGTTTGTGCTACACGGAGGCATGTTGCAATGCAGCAGTCGCTACTGAGAGATTCTGCTGTGGCACAGCACGGTGGGAGGGATTTCATCTCAGGCATGACAACCAAGGGACTCTGCAGTTTGATGGAGGAGATTGTTCCCAAAGTACTTTACTAGATCGCACTCCTATCTAGATAGCATTTCACCTCCCATCAGCTTGCTTTACCATCACATATCAATTTAAAGCATTTTTTGGTAAAGAAGGAACTAGGTTGAGAGAACTGGGCCATGTAAGTGACATTGTAGAAGATGAGGGTAAACTAAAGTCTCAGGAAATAAAAGCTATTAGTAGTCTTCTTCCACAGATATGTTTGCTGTGGTCTAAGGTGAGGAAGCAGAGATCACAAGCATGCAAAAAAACCCAACAGATAAGCCTGCCAAATGAAGAAGGCGAAAAATCTACAGCACAATTATGAAATTTCAGGAAATTAATAAAAACAGTATCAGAAATGAGATAAAAGCTGACTTTGTACAAGTCGTCATTCTAGCAACAGCCTTGGTGAAGTTGATACAGTGCTTCTGTCATGAAAGTAAAATATGCAGTAAAATACAACAGCATAGTGTTTGAATCTCAAAATCAAATTATTTGTGTCAGAAGTCTTTGTGTGTGTGTGTGTGTTTGTTTGTTGGTGGTGTTTTGCTTTCTTTAACTCATTTTGGAATCAGAATGAGATTTTAAAGGGACATAACATATTTATCACCATGACTCTGTGGCAGTTTTGTTTCTCATAGTCCTCTTTGTAGAAGTGATAAGAGCAATTTGCAATTTCCTATGTGGAAAAACAGCATTTTTTTTTCTACATGCTTGTTTTCAAACAGTTCTTGTGACAAGGGGTTGGGGTATAAGTTATGCTTAGCAATCACTGACTACTGCTTCCTATGACAGAGAGGATGACCTGAAGCCATGGCACCTAGGAACATTTTCTTCTGTAGCCTTTTCATGCCTTACAGTACAAATCTATTTACAACATAATTGCTATCTTTTTTTCTATACCATATCAGTATCACTCCTCAGGCCTTCAACAGTTTTGATTTCAAATAATCCCATTTAGCATGTTTAAAAGCTTGCATTTCAAATATTCCCTTATTTATTTATTTATTTTAGCTTTTACAAACATGCAAGAGAGGTCAGAGTATTAAGCGTTCAAGCTCTGCAACATCTCTCTAAAAATCAAAATAAGTAAAAAGCTTGAAACTATTTGCTTATGCATTACAGTCTTCCTGGCCTAGTGATGTTAAATATAATTCTAACAGAAGGTACATGGTCAGAGACGAGTCCCCCAGTTTCCTGCTATTAAGTTAACCTTATTAAATGTTACATTATTGTTTAACATAGGATAGGGGTTTCTCTTAATGCCATGATGAATTATTCATAAATGAAGCTAAGATATTTTACCTTGTTAAGTGTAACTGCAGTGTGTTGAGACCAATATCTGGAGCTATGCATCAGAGACAGAATTAGACATGGATTTCTTAAACCTGTAGTGGAATAAAAATTACATTAGTTTGCTACTACAGCTTCTGCAATTAAAGTAGGTAACAGACATTTAGTGGAATGTGATGTAGTCAGTTTTAGAGAGCCCATGATAATGTAGTAGTTGTACATAAATGCCACAGAAATAATATCTCTAGATAAATATTTCCTGCCTTGGCAAGGAATATGCAATCTTCAAGATTCTCTGTCCACGAAAGGGGAGATGATAATGTACTTACCGTAAACATACATAGGTGTAATTAATTATGTTTATAATTAGCTATAGCAAGCACTTTTCTAAGATTTTAAAACATCTTCAAAGTGTAAGTACTGTTAACATTTTTCCAGAAAAACAGGGAACAGAAACTTGTCTATGTTTTGGATCTTATATCTATCTTTTGAAAAAAGAAAAGATCTTTCAGACTGCAAAATGGGCTTAGAAATGTAGATTCTGTTCTGGGAATTTAGGTACCACTCTTTTCTGATAAGGTAAAGAACTAAGTTCTTTCACTATTTCTCTACAATTACCTTAAATTGGTCTGCAGAAATACAGACATAAAAAAAAGATTTTGTTGCCCTCTTTGAAACAAGTGTGAACTTGGGTATAATATATGCTTAAATTCTTGCAAAGAATCTGTATCAGTTTTCTTCTCTGTGCTTCTAATCTGTGTCTTAGGCAAGTGATTCTGAAAAACGGAAGATGTGTAAAAATTGCCCCAGATTAGTGGACACAGAAATGGAAAGGATTCAATTTTAAAGCTCTAGAGGTCTTCATGCAAGAGCGACCACAATGGGCTGATAAGATGTCTGAAAAGTATTCGCTGAGTAAAGATACCTTCCAATTTGGGTGTGCTAGATCGTAAGTGAGTCAATAAGGAAAACTCTGATAAAAGGCAGTGGGCTAGTACATATTCCAATCAAGGGAAAAGGAAAGACTGTTGTTTTTAACTACAATAAGAGTCTCTTTGGGCCTACAGTTTGTTAATATTTCTGTCTGCAACACTGCTGTATGTTACAAAACCTCTGAGGAACAATGACAGTCTCCGTGGAATTATTCAGGGTCCCACAAGGACATCCACAACTTGAAGGGATTTGCAGAGATTCACTGAAATGTCACAGAGTCTTTACTGGACTCACTGGCAGGATGAGGGATTTAATCAGCAGATCTTTGTGAGATCCCCTGTACTGTCTTATAGCTCTTTAGTATTATTTCATCGACAATATTCTCACACGTTTTGGCAGAAAAATAGAATTTAAACCAGGAAAAAACATAAACAGTGTGTAAGTTTTCTTTTTTTACATTTTAAGTCTACAAGTATGTATTTTAAATAAGAGATGCATTAACTCCAGGTATTCAGAACAAATTACGAGCTGGTTTCACTCAGCCTTCTGAACACCCTCCTCTTTCCCCAGCTTTATCACCTGTCACTTGGAGACTATGAGTAGCTCTCAAATGGTTTTTCTATTTAATAGCACAGGCATGATGGCTGATATGAGGATAATGAAGTGCTGTGCCTCTGATTCAAACTGGGCTGCAGAAGGAGTACTTACCTATCACAGCTCTGTTCTTTCAGATAATATATCCTGGAATCTAATGATCTTCAATTCAATCTTAACAGAAGCTTAAATAACTCTTCTGCTGAGGGAACATTTATCAGGGCAGCAGATATATATATAATTTTAGACTGAGTTCTGGGGTGGATATTTTAACAAAGTGCTTGAAGAAGATAGTTGGAGTCAGATAAAACTTATCTTGTTCAGGTAGACTTGTGTGACGAACTTCAGTCAGCTTCCAACTGCAGCGGCACATTACAGGGTAGGGAAAGGAAGCGACTTGCTGAAATCTATTGTTTTGATCTCCTTTTTCCAGCAAGCCTCTGCAAGTGGAAATAAGCATAGGTCCACTGACAAAATGTGTGTGATGTGTGAGCAAGGCCCTAGTTTTGTTGCCTGTTGATGATACCAGTCACTCTTCCAACCCTTTTACAACTTACTCTGCAACAACAATTTGAGTTGAAATATAACCAAAGTGATGACTGAATAAAACTGCTTGCTCAGACCTGTGCAGTGAATATCACAGTCTAATTATACCTCAGTAGTCAGCCTGTTTGCTACTAATAAATCAAAATCTAATGATTTCCCAATTTTATCAAATTATAGTTATGCTCCTTAATTATAATAACAGGTAAATTTTAGTAAAATGTAAATTATAATAAAATGTGGAGTTCCTCCACCTAAGAGATGCTTCAGTTGCAAGCAAATCTCCAGCATGTTTTTGAGGCCATCCTACTTCTGGGAACATCTGGTTTGAGTGGTAACTGCCATTGTATGCCTCTAGGTGGAGACCCTATCCATTTAGTTCAGCCTTCCACAGAGAACAGTAGGATCACAGAATCACAAAATCACAGAATCGTAGGGGTTGGAAGGGACCTCCAGAGATCATCGAGTACAACCCCCCTGCCAAAGCAGGTTCTCTACACCAGGTTGCACAGGTAGGTGTCCAGGCGGGTCTTGAATATCTCCAGAGGAGACTCCAGAACCTCCCTGGGCAGCCTGTTCCAGTGCTCCGTCACCCTCACCGTAAAGAAGTTCTTGCGCACATTTGTGCGGAGCTTCCTATGCTCCAGTTTCTGGCTGTTTCCCCTTGTCCTGTCTCCACACACTGCTGAAAAGAGTCTGGCCTCGCCACTGTGCCCCCCAAAACTTAGATATTTATAGACCTGGATCAGGTCCCCTCTCAGTCTTCTTCTCTCAAGGCTAAACAGACCCAGTTCACTTAGGCTTCACAGGGGAGATGCTCCAGGCTCTTCACCATCTTTGTGGCCCTCCGCTGGACTCTTTCCAAGAGATCCCTGTCTTTTTTGTACTGGGGAGCCCGAAACTGGACACAGTACTCCAGATAAGGCCTTACCAGGGCAGAGTAGAGGAGGATCACCTCCCTCGACCTGCTGGCCACGCTCTTTTTAATGCAGCCCAGAATGCCATTGGGCTTTTTGGCCACAAGGGCACACTGCTGGCTCATGGGCAACCTGTCGTCCACCAGGACACCCAGGTCCCTCTCTGCAGAGCTCCTCTCCAGCAGGTCATCCCCCAACCTGTACTGCTGCATGCAATTATTCCTCCCTAGGTGCAAGACTCTACACTTGCTTTTGTTAAACCTCATCTGGTTTCTTACCGCCCAGCTCTCCAGCCTGTCCAGGTCTCGCTGAATGGCAGCACAGCCTTCAGGCTTGTCAGCCAATCCTCCCAACTTCGTATCATCAGCAAACTTGCTGAGGGTGGCCACTACCCCCTCATCAAGGTCATAGATGAAGATGTTGAACAAGACCGGACCCAGCACCGACCCCTGAGGAACACCGCTAGTTACAGGTCTCCAACCAGACTCTGCACCACCAATGACGACCCTCTGTGCTCTGCCAGTCAGCCAGTTCTCAACCCACCTCACTGTCCACTCATCTATCCCACACTTCCTCAGCTTTGTTATAAGGATGTTGTGGGAGACAGTATCAAACACCTTGCTGAAATCAAGGTAGACTACATCCACTGCTCTCCCCCATCCACCCAACCAGTGACAACATCATAGAAGGCTACCAGGTTGGTCAAGCATGACCTTCTCCCTGGTGAACCCATGCTGGCTACTCCTGATAGCCTCCTTTTCTTCCAAATGTCTGGAGATGGCATCCAGGACAAGCTGTTCCATCACCTTTCCAGGGACAGAGGTGAGGCTGACTGGCCTGTAATTACCTGGATCTTCCTTCTTGCCCTTTTTGAAGACCAGAGTGACATTGGCTATCCTCCAGTCTTGAGGCACCTCCCCCATTCTCCAAGACCTCTCAAAGATGACAGAGAGTGGTTCAGCAATCACCTCTGCCAACTCCCTCAGCACCCGTGGATGCACCCCATCGGGTCCCATGGATTTATGAACATTGGTGTTGCCTAGGCGCTCTCAGACCGCCTCTTCCCTCACTAAAGGGAAGTCTTCCATTCCCCAGACCCTCTCAGTAACCTCCAGGGTCTGGGATTCCTGAGAGCTTTTTCACTGAAGGCAGAAGCAAAGAAGGCGTTCAGTATCTCTGCCTTCTCAGCATCCCCCATTACCAGAACACCCCCCTCACTTAGCAGGGGACCCACATTCTCCCTAGTCTTCCTTTTACTGTTAACATACTTAAAAAAGCCTTTTTTATTATCCTTTATCTCCTTTGCCAGGTTCAATTCCAGGCGGGCTTTAGCCTCCCTGCAGGCCCTGACAACATTTCTATGTTCTTCCCAAGTGGTCAGACCCTTTTTCCACATTTTATGGACCTTCTTCTTCCCTTTGAGTTTGCGCATGAGCTCCTTGCTCATCCACCCAGGTCTCCTGCCACCCTTTCCCGATTTCTTGCTCACAGGGACGCTCCGATCCTGAGCTTGGAAGAAGAGCTGTTTAAATGCCGACCAGCTCTCACAGGCCCCCTTACCTTCTAACACCTAGCCCATGGGATAGCTCCAAGTAGGTCCCGGAAGAGATCAAAGTTGGCTCTCCTAAAGTCCAGGGTAGCAATCCTACTTTTTGCTTTGCTTCTTCCACTCAAGATCTTGAACTCCACCATCTCTTGGTCACTACAACCCAAGCTGCCCCTGATCTTTACTTCCTTAACAAGCCCTTCCTTATTAGTGAGAATAAGGTCCAGTAACACCCCTCCCCTCATTGGTTCCTCCACCATCTGCATTAGAAAGTTGTCTTCAACACACTGCAGGAACCGTCTGGACCGCGCGTGCCTGGCCATGTTGCTTGTCCAGCAAATATCTGGATAATTGAAGTCCCCCACAAGCACCAGCGCAGGGGATCGTGACGCTACTTCCAGTTGCCTATGGAAGGCCTCATCAACCTCCTCCTCCTGATCAGGGGGCCTGTAGTACACACCCACAACAGTGTCACCCATACCAGCCTGCCCCTTGATTCTCACCCACAAGCTCTCCACTGCTACATCACTCTCCCCCAGGTGGAGTTCAATACATTCTAACTGCTCTCTCACATAAAGAGCAACTTTGCCTCGCCAGCCAATCTTTCCTAAAAAGCACATAGCCCTCCATGAAAACATTCCAGTCATGCGAGCTGTCCCACCACGTCTCCATGATCACAATGAGATCATGGCCTTGCGACCAAACGCAGATCTCCAACTCTTCCTGTTTATTACCCATGCTGTGCACATTAGTGTACAGACACTAGGGAGGCAGCATCCCCCTGCTCTTCTCCATCCCTTTGAACTCCACCCTCTTCCCCTGTCAAGCTCTATTTTGAGCCTCAAACTACCTGCTCAACCTCGGTGGCCCTCATTTTGTCCCCCTCCCCCTTCATACCTAGTTTAAAGACCTTTCAATGAGTCCCACCAGTTCCTGGGCTAGGATCCTCTTACCCCTTGGAGACAGGCTACTTCCATCTGTAGCCATCATGCCAGGTGCCGAGTAAATTGCCCCATGGTCAAAAAAACCAAAACTCCTGTGTTTGCACCAACTTCTAAGCCATTTATTTATGAGGTGGGTTTTTTGGATCCTCTCAGTATCCTTTCCAGCCACTGAAGGTATAGAAGAAAAAACCACCTGCACACCTGCTCCTTCAACTACCCACCCCAGTCCCCTGAAGTCTTTCTTGATAGTCCTCAAGCTTTTCTCAGCAACTTCGTCAGTGCCAGCCTGAATTATCAATAAGGGGTAATAATCAGAAAGGCGACTCAGTCCAGAAAGTTTCCTAGAAATGTCCCTGACCCCAGGAAGGCAGCACACTGCTTCAGAAGATGCGTGGTTCTCTTTATTCACTAGAAAGAGTATTAAGGCACTTGCTTCAGAAAAACTTAAGTTACAAATTACATGAGGAAAACGGATGGGTTGCATTAAAAAATGTAACTTTTTTCTAATATTTGCAGATGCTTATTGATATTTAAAATTTGTTGCACAGGTCATCCATTTCAGAGATTTCTTTCCATGCCTGTGTGTAGTACATATTCAACTCTATTTTATTCATATTTCAAGCCGAGCCCTACAACTTCTGTGGAACCCAAATGACGAGAACCTAGGAGAACAAGAGAGGAGATGCCACTTACCAGCAGAGTGATTGCACGATTTCCACTGTCAGAGTTGGCTAATATGACATATGGTACATTGGCATATTTCTTAAATTTAGGGTTTTTTGTTATGCTTTGATTTTTTTCCTTCCTTAGTCAGTGATTAAAGAGACGAATGGTGACATCTTACTACAAGGACACTGCAGCGTGTAGTCTTGTTAGATGTTTCTAAATGGGGTATGAAGGAGCCATGATTATGAGAGATGCTTTATTCATAAAATATACTCCATCTCAAAAGTTGGGTAACATTTTCTCAAATCTATACATTATTCCATCTGATAAATTAAGATGTCTAAAATCTCCTAAAATCTCTAAGATCTCTTAACTGGCATTGCTGTTGTCTATTTCCCCATTTATAATAATAGGTATTGCATATCTAAGCCTCTGCAGAATATTTCACAGTTTCAGCTCTGTATTCCTTATATTTAAAATTTGTATTAAAGAACTGTTGCTGTCTGCAGCTGCAGAAACACTTTGAACACTGTCTTTAACTTGGGAACCCCAGTACTGTAGTTAATTGGCAGTGTGCATGGGGGATGTAGATTAGGCTATACACGGATATAATACAGAGAGGGATTAAAAATAACTTTTAGGAATGGATCATTGCGACACAACAATACCTTGTATTTTTCCACAGACTAGCATTACATATTGTGAGATTCCTACAATATCTGTCCCATTCTCAATTGACATGACATCTGGTAGCTCTCCAGGGGCTTCTGCTTCCCTGTCTAGCCCTCTAAAGGAGCTTGATAACTAATATTAATAATGCTCCCAATAAGTTTTCCTATTCTTTCTCTTCATTTATGTTTTCATTCCTTACTCCACCTTGGACATGCACACAGGAGAAGGACTGACATCCATTTGGATGCACTGAGGTGTCAGCCTCATTTTCCAGGATCCGGTACTTTCAGCTGGTGTAAATGTCAGGTGAAATGCCACAGAAACTAGTCAATGTTGAGTACTTGAGGATAACAGCAGTAGCTTCTTCCTTTCCCCTTAATAACCACCTCCTTTTACATTTCATACTCAGTGATTTCATTCTCTCATTTCTGGGTTATAAAATTATATTGATTGCAGCAACTACATTTCCAGTCCCAACTCTGCAGCTTACTTGCAAAAGAAAACAAAAGGCTATTCTACCCTTTTTAGCTTTCAAAGCTAAAAGGACCTGAACTATTTACTGTCTCTGAAGTGCAGAGGGCAGAGACTGTCTTTTTCAATTGTCATTATGCAAATTCCTTCTAGTGTGTAAATATTCTTCCACGTTGAGCTGCAGAGTATTGCAGGTGGGACTTAAAGGGAATTACTATCGTATTCCATTCTTCTTATTATATGGATGACTGTATCATATGTGTGTACTTTGTTATGGTTCCACCACAGCACAGATGAAAGCCTTGCCATATCTTTGCCACAAGTCGTGGTTATTTGCTTTCTTTGTGACCAAGGATTATTTATATAAAATCCTAGCAAGGATAAGGAGACACATGAGTGAAGGCATCTCTTCTAGTTCGGAAAGCAAAAATACTTTTTTGGTTTTTTTTCCCATCAAAATCAGCTAGGTAATACTATGCCCATTAAGTGTATTTTTCAAGTTTACACAGCATATACAGGAGCAGAGTTTAAATTGGAGTAATGTCAGCTGCCCAAAGACAGAATACAAATACTCTTTTGATAAGCCAGGTCCTGAAAAACAAAGCCATATCTACAGTCTATGTATCTATGCATGCAGAAAAATAAGAGTAATTGTACTAGCAAGAATTGCACAATAGTAAAAAAACCAGTACCAATTTAGTAGAAATACATAATTATCCAAAACTTTGAGGAAAAACTGCTTCTTTTTGTTATCTGAAACAAGACAGAATGAATTTTTGTATATACTGCCTGTATTTTTCATTGTGAAATATTGGGTTTGTGAAATTTGGGCTAGTTGGGCTCATAGTATATTCACCAGTTTTAGACTAAGGGAAAAGTATTGAGCAAGGTGTGTTTAAGAACAGTACAAATCCTCAGGTTGTAGGAATAGCACTGGGGCAGTAATGCTGCTGCCAGGACAGTCATCTACTCATATGCAATTCCCTGCTGCTTTTATTATTATTATTATAGCTTTATTTCACTTGTTAGTGGCACAGTGCTAGTTTGCTTTTGTTAATGCTCTATGGCACTGTTTCAAGATTTGTGCATGAACTGTTTATTTTGCCTTCAGATACTCTTAATGATGAGATGGGGAAAAGTAGATCTAGGCAGTCCTGAAGAGTATCATTTTTTTGTAGAACATGTGTTGATTAAGAAAAACAAACGTGTGAAAATAAGAAGAATGGACCACATAGAAGCAGTAGCATTTTGCAGAGATGGTTTTAGCCTCAGATAGGCAGCAGAAGATAACACATACAGTGAAGATCTTAGTCTTCTCATATTCCAGATATTTTCTGAAATGTCTTTTTTTTTTTTTTTTAATCAAAAGCCCAGAAAAGGTCTATCATCTCTCTTGAAGTCTATAATAAAATCTGACAAATGTGCATAGTGTATTTGTCAGAGGCTTGGGGTTTTTGTTTTCCTCTTTCTTCACAGTATGGTATTAAATGGTGCCAGGAATGAATTTAGAATCAAAACCGGTGCTGTTCAGGATCAAATTTGATTTAGGAAAAAATATAATTTTATTCTTGCTACGGCAAAAATGAAATCCATTTTGTGTAAGTTTGTATTGGAGAGAGGAACTGGATCAAAGACAAATAAAAGTTAGAAAAGTATATCTTTGAGCATTGAAATCTGAAAGGTACTCAGAGTAGCTATGCACATAGATTGCTGGGTATTCCTATTTAAATCACTGATATGGATTTCAGGTGTAGACTGTTTGCTTCCTCTTTCATCTCTTGACCTTTTTACAGTTTCAGAGGATTGAAAGAAACCATTAAATCCTTACCACATTTAACTTGGCAATATATGCAGTACAAAGGAAGGATTTGTTTAACAAAATTTGACAGGCATGCCATATCAGTCTTTTTTTTTTTCTCAGTGTATACATTTCCATAGTCTGTTTTGTGACAGATGTTAATGATTTGTTCTCAGTGCAAAAATTGTAATGATTTCTGAAGGGATCAGATCCTGTCAGGGCAAATGGAAAACAGAATCAGCAGAATGTAATTGATAAATAACTTCTGTTGGAAGATGGTGATCCTAAGGTTGATATCCAGTCCTTACCACTTCCCCTTGCTCTCCTATTTCTAAGATGAATACCCTCAATTACATAATTTTGCTTTCTTACTCTTACAATAGTTCCACTTTCCGATGAAATGGTTTGCAGGAACAAACTTACACAGCAGACCTCTGTTTTGCCGTTCCCAGTAACTTCTAGGAAGATACATGAAATATTGAGAAGCAGACCACGGCTGCCAGCATGCTCTGTGAAAGTTCACTCCAGCCTTGGTTGAGTTTCTCCTTTTGAGTGGTGATAGGGGCTCAGGTCAACCCACCAGTACCCTGCTGCTGCCTGACCTGGCTACCACCCACTGCAAAAAGACCTGGCAAAAAACCATGCCAAAAGTTTACATACTGTGTAACCCAACTAATTGCCCCATTCTACCCCCAACACCTATGGTCAAAAGAAAGGTAAAGAATGATTTTCAGCACTGCGAAGAAACTCTTAAGAGAGGAAAAACTACTGCACTGGAAATGTTTCTCAACCACTTACCAAAGATCAAACAATTTTTTTATATTATATTTATATTATATTTATATTGCTCAGACTTGTACATTATCCACACAGTGATTATACTGTTTACATTTCACAAAGTCATATATTTTAAAATATATTTCAGAAAATGAACTCGGGTGTTTTTCAGGTTGCAGGAGAAATTTCTTACCTTTTCTGGCTATTCTCTGTTCAGCAAGAATGCGCTTCATATACAAGGATAAATTATGGTAGCCCATGGGAGTCAGTGCCATATTGTGCAGCTCACACAAATACCCATGAGCTTGCAGAAGAGATCTCTGTTTGCTCAAGAGCAAGATCTGGTACTTCTCATAATGGAAGGTCATATTACCTTAAAACGCCTCTGTCTCTAGATGTGCCTGATGAGTAACATCTGTTCCCATAACAAGTGCCCCTCCAGCAAGAGAGATGGGCTCTGCAGCTTGACAAAAATAAAAGTAGTCCACAGGCAATCCTGTTCTAATGGAGTAAATGGTCCCAGTAAGGAAGAGAAACCTCCCTATGGGCATGATTCAAACCCCATTGGGGTCAGCAAGAGACAGTGCAGCAACTTCAAAATGCTTCAGATCACAAAGCAGGAATACCCCTATTTCTGCTCATATGTGTAAAATAGTAGTTCTATCAGCAGTGATGAGATATATCAATTTCAGACAAATTTTCTGTATTTCTGTACCTTCTCATCAACACACACAGGAAAATGTGGTTCAGGTTGCAAAAATATTGAAAAAAGAAAAGATTTTGCTGGGGTATGTGACAGCAGAATTCTCCCGTATGTTTTTCTATACCTAGGAAAGTAGTTAACATAATTTGCAATGCAGAACCATCAGCTTTCTCACAGCAGGAGAGCTTTGTGCAAAGGGAAATCAGTGGGAAAGGGACTCCTCTGCTTTGCTTTCATTTGAAAGAACACAGTGAAATCCTATTCCTATCAGGTAAAACTAGCTTTTTTGTTTCATTTAACTCCCAGTAACCCAGAAAATAAAAACAGGGGAATGTCCAGTATTTCCACTGTAAATGGAAAAAAATCATCAGAAAATACTTAGGAATAAAGTTAGCTGGGAGGCAGTAATTCAGTTTCGCAAGTTTCAAGGTTTTAAAATGAATTTTAGTTCTTCAGTGGAATAAAAACAAAAGTCTGAACATTTTGTCACAATGTTATTGTACAGAAACACCTGTTTTCTTATTATAAAGCATAAAGTTTTCCTCTCAGATTCTCTCTCACCCTCTTCCTTTCTTTTCCCAATCTCTCTTGCTCCCTCTCTCCTTCTTTGTCACCAGAGGTAGCAGCAGAGCCCTGGATCACAAATTCTTTTTCACATGAAATTTTTTTTTTAATCAATACATCTTTGTGAGTTAGTTCATCTTTTCATCAAAAATTCATTCTGTCAAGAATGTTCATAACTCTACTTGGGAGAAGTCCCCAGAATTTGATATCTTGCATACCTAGTTGGACAGTCAGCTGCTCAGCTGGGGTCCCTGGGAGAAAAGCACACTATGAATTACTGAAATGACAGTCCAGTAGACTAAAGATTTCTGGGCTAATCTCCTTTTTTTTTTTTTCTTCACAGAATATAAAGCCTATTATACTCCCTTGGATCTATTCTTACCATACAAAACACATATTTAATTAAAGCATTTCTCCTCACAGCTTCGTTTTCTTGAAATTCATCCCAAGGATTTTAGGGATGTACCTGTGAACAACTAGTAAGAAAAAATATCTGTCTATCCTTACAATCCTCTGTTTATCCATGTGTGCACTTTACCATAGAAATGGCAAACAAATCTTTTAGAAGATGAGCCCCATCTTCTGCCAGATGTACTTCTTTAAGTATAAATTACCAGATTACAAAGTCACTTCAAACAGAGCACCTTCACCCTGGTTTAGCAACTTGGCATTTCCACAGAGACAAATTTGCTTATTTTTCTGGGAGGTCAGAAGGGATTTTGCTGTTGCGCTGACATTTGACATCACCTTCTTCCTTCTGCATCTGAAAGAAAATAGTGCTAAAATGACAATGAAAATGCATTGCTCTGTTTAAGTGACATGGGTTATATATTTCTGTGCATCAACAGCTTTGTTGTAGGAGTCAGAGAAGGATTCGTTACTCTTGAAGTATAAAAGGTTCAAACATAACTGATTTTTTCTACCTTCCTTTGCCTGAATCTCCAATCCTAAAACCTCTGTCTTAAAGAAGTGGTGCCTTTTGAGTGGGAGAGAAAAAAAAAAAAAAGGAAAATATTCCAATTAGAAACAATCTAACTTCTCTGTCACATCTGGCCTTCATGCCTCAATAATCCCTTGAGCACAGCTCATAAATAACGAGAGCTCAGAGACTGGCTGTACAATTCCAGCACATTCTATTGATTTTCAGGGGATACACAAAAGGATAGTACATATCCTTAAGGCAAAAGCATGTGCTGTTTGTTGGTCTTCTAGCAAATATATGTATTGCTAGTATTTTAATTAATGTTTATTGAGTACTGCCAATAGGTATACATAGCAAAAAAGAGTTGCTGCATTTGAACAGAAGTGATTTTTATCTGTTTATATTTTTATAGTTTCCCTGCTACCCATTTTCATACCTTATGTCATAGTTCTATGCAATATAGATTAAAAATATTGTGATTTGAAAAAAATTATAATGAAGGAAGTACAAGCAAGCGAGCATCAAGACAGCACACCATATTTAAAGAAAACAACAAGCATACACATAAACAAAAAAACAAACCCAACATTTTCCAGGCACAAATAGTCAACTGAACGTATAAAATTGTTTTGATTTCACTGAAATGAAAAAAAAGAAGGATTAATTTATATACATCTAATGAGAAAGCTAGAGACAGAGCTGAGGTGAGTCTACCAATTCTACTGCCTTAAGGGCAAAATCTTTGCAAATGCTGACACACACACACACACACAAAGAATAAGAAACAGCAGTTTAAGAAAAGTGGGAGGAAAGATGACACAAACTTGCTCCATAAACTTCACAGAAGCTTACCCATCAGGAACATGAAGAAAAGAAGGAGACATAAGTCACTTTGTCATGATCCAGCTCATGGTAATTAACTTCCTCACTTTGGGTTATAAGAATGACATACTCCCAGGAACTGATTGGTTTATTTGAAAGTGTTAGAAGGGAAGGAATCATCGTAAAGTTGCTGGACAAAGACAGAAATGAATAGAAGAAGATAAAAAAAATCTAAATTTGGATTCAAATGTAGTATCTTTATCACGTATTTAAGAGAATCTTATTGCTACGTTACTCCTAAGGGGATGGTATACATTTTAAGGGGGTTTACATTAGCATGAATTGAATGATTCTTCTGCACTCAGTCTTCTACCTTTAAATTCTTTCCAAGTAGTTTTTCAGGAATCCATTTCCTAAAAGTAAAGGGACTAATTTCATAATGGTATATGTTTTTTCTTTCCTCTGCAGGCTTAAGTGATAACTGAGTATCTTGTTAGCAGCACAGAAATGAATAACTCAACGTACATAAACTCTTCCTCTGAAAATGTAATAGCTCTGGAGAGCCCCTATAAAACTATTGAAGTGGTCTTCATCGTCTTGGTGGCAGGGTCTCTCAGCTTAGTTACCATAATTGGGAACATCCTGGTCATGGTGTCAATCAAAGTCAACAGGCACCTGCAGACTGTCAACAACTATTTCCTGTTCAGCTTGGCCTGCGCTGACTTGATCATAGGCATCTTTTCCATGAACCTATATACCCTCTACACTGTGATAGGCTACTGGCCCTTAGGGCCTGTGGTATGTGACCTCTGGCTGGCTCTTGACTATGTGGTCAGCAACGCCTCTGTGATGAACCTCCTTATCATCAGCTTTGACAGATACTTTTGTGTCACCAAGCCTCTGACATACCCTGTAAAGCGGACCACTAAGATGGCAGGCATGATGATTGCAGCTGCATGGGTTCTCTCCTTCATCCTGTGGGCCCCTGCAATTCTCTTCTGGCAGTTCATTGTAGGGGGAAGGACTGTTCCCGACAAGGATTGCTACATCCAGTTTTTTTCCAATCCTGCTGTCACTTTTGGCACTGCCATTGCAGCTTTCTATTTACCTGTTATAATCATGACTGTTCTTTACTGGCAAATCTCTCGAGCCAGCAAGAGCCGGATAAAGAAAGGGAAAAAGGAAGCTGCCCAAAACCAGGATCCAGTTTCCCCCAGCCTTGTCCAAGGTAAAATAGTGAAACCAAACAATAACAACATCCCAACTAGTTCAGGTGGGTTGGAACATAACAAAATTCAGAATGGAAAAACCACTGGAGAGAGTGTGATGGAAAACTGTGTTCAAGGGGAGGAGAAGGACAGCTCCAATGACTCCACCTCAATGAGTGTGGTCCCTTCCAATATAAAAGAGGATGAAGCTGCCAAAGATGCCAGCCAGACTTCTGCCTCCCAAGACCATCTCAAAGTGGAGAACTCCAAGCTGACATGCATCAGGATAGTAACCAAGTCCCAAAAGGGTGACTGCTGTGCTCCCACCAACACTACTGTGGAGATTGTAGGCACCAACGGGGATGAGAAGCAGAATAGTGTAGCCCGGAAAATAGTCAAGATGACGAAGCAGCCAGCCAAAAAGAAACCACCACCTTCTAGAGAGAAAAAAGTGACAAGGACCATTTTAGCCATCCTCCTAGCCTTCATCATCACCTGGACCCCATACAATGTTATGGTGCTCATCAACAGCTTCTGTGCGTCCTGCATCCCTGGTACTGTATGGACCATAGGTTATTGGCTCTGTTACATCAACAGCACCATCAACCCTGCTTGTTATGCGCTCTGCAATGCCACATTCAAGAAGACCTTTAAGCACCTTCTTATGTGCCATTACAAGAATATAGGAGCAACAAGGTAAATAAATAAATAAATTATTATAATAATAAAATAATGGAAAACATGAAGAAGTTCCAAACTAAATTATAAAACAAACAAACAAACAACAATGCCATAGCACTTTATGCTCTATTATGGAATGTGCAATCAAAGACATTAGAGGAAATACTGAGATGGAGCATCAACTCCACCCCTGAGAACTACACTAAAGATCTTTTTTTTTTTTATTTTAATCACTGACAATAAATCTTGAGGACATGCATAAGTTCTGAGGAATTATTCAAGTACTTGGACTGGAGGCACTACTTTCTGAGAGTATTCTGAAGAAGGGCTTTAGAATCTTTGTTGTGGGTTTTTTTGTCACTGTATCTATCTTTTTTTTTTTTCTCTGTGTGTTTAAAATGTCTTCATCTAGGGAAAAAAAATAAGGGAACTCTAAAAATAATGATGTGGAAGAGACACAGGGGCTTGAAAGGACTTTACATAATCCAAATCATAGCAGGTTTCCAGAGCTCAAGGTTGTTTGTGTCATGTGAGAAACGTAATGTTATGTGAAACATAATGAAACTTATTCTATGTTTTTTATAACACTCTCATTTCCAAAACTGCATCATTTATGAAAGTGTATTTTTGCTCAACATGTAACCATTGCCTAACATATATCAGTCTAAATTCGCTACTTACCCCTTTCCAGGGGCTTTTTTCCATGATCCCCCCACTAAGGCAAAATAAAAGTGAAAAAAAAGGTAGCCTTTCCAGCTTGCTACATCCCAGATTTGTTTCAGCATTCATGCAAGCCACAGTTTTTGAGACAACTTCGTGCACTTTGTTTGTCATATAAAATCCACCCATGAATTTGTTTACTTCCACCCACCTTTTCTTCCCTTTTGTACCTTAGCTTTCTAAGGCACAAGGACTGAATATCAAAAGAAGTTGTAAATTCAAAGGTCTCATCAGATCAGCCGTCATGGTAGCCAAATGAAGAGCCTCAGCTGAAAACTAGAAATGAGCTCATTACCAGGAAAATAGAGGCTATGTCCTTTTAAAGTTAGATATACAGATGAAGAAATATGCTGAGCCACCACAGAAGAAACAGTTAATATTACATGACTATGCTCTTAATCAGACAAAATTCTCAATTTACTAATTGAGGAAAAGAATGGGAGAAACTGATGTGCCCACATAGATCATGCTCTGTCTAAGACCTTCATGTGAAACAAGGGTCCTACCTAGATGCATCTTTGACAAGATCTTTACTTTCTGGAAAAGATTTCCACTACTTTTCATTTTGTGCTAGATAGGAGCAATATTTTCACTGTATGCCAAGAGATAACACTAATAAAAAGGCTGAGATGAAAGCAGTGATTACTCAAAACAAGATACCAAAATAGTCTAGACTGGGGGCTGGCAAGGCTCAAAGTTGAGTTATTATCTGCTACTCTGCACCAGCTCAAATCCATATTATTTCTTCCTGGCAAAGAATTTACTATTTCAATATTTCATATTTATTGTAGCACAATTGAGCACTGTGTGGATAGAACAAAGAGTATCAGATCACTGAAAACTGAAGTTGTGTGTGAATTTTGCATCTTACAGTTACCTCCTTCTCCATAACTCTAACTGGAGGTAAACCTACACGTTTTATTACCAAAAAGCAGTTTGCTGCATAGTTTCTCAAGAGACTGTTTTCTGGAATGAAAGCCACCTACCAAATGGGACACTAAACCATTCTATTATTTCATGTTACCGCATTAGAGTCTTCCAAAATGCACTTTGAAATAAAAGCCTTCAAGATTGTGGGAAAATTAAACCTGCAGACTTAAGCTTTACATTTGACAAGCTTATTAGAGAAGAGTGTCAAAGCACTTTAGCAATATGATAATTTTCATGTTTCAAGGTACATGTTTCAAGTAGAAAGGGAATATGAGGAAGATTAAACTGCAGTAAATTAAGGCCACATTAATTTTAGGATGAGTATGTCTTACTATGCATTCATTGATTTTACACCTCTAGTGATTTCATCCTGATACATCTAAGTGTCTCCATGTAGCCAAGAATCTAATTTGGCAAACTCTGCTCACATGGAGTCATATTTACTACCACAGGTTTCATCTTCCTGCTGATAAGAAACAGTTACTCACTACTAAGTCTTGCAAAACTGAGTGAGTCTTTCAAAGCTACGTCCACTAGTCTTACCTTGACAGGTCAGGGGAGAGAGTTACACGATCATTTCTATATAATTCATTCTCCTAGAGTGTTAAAAATAAATGCAGGTAAAAAAAAATAAAATATGTTTTTTCTAAATCTTACTTCTTTAGAAAAGATGGATAAAAAAACACATCTGTTCCTTTCTTTCAGCACGCATTTTAGGTATCAAAAGTACAGAAATCCAAAATGGGAAAGAATGTATACCAGATGATTGGTGTCTTTCCATTGTGATGCTTGTCTACAAGAAGGGCCGGAAGGAGGGTCTGAGGAACTAGAGGCCTGTCAGCCTCTAGACTTCAGTGTCATGGGAGGTCATGCAGCAGATCATCTTGAGTGTAATCATGTGATGTGCAGAACAAACAGGGGATCCGACCTAGTCATCATGGGTTCATGAAAGGCAGGTCCTGCTTGACCAACCTCATCTCTATCTATGACCAGGTGATCCATCTGGTGGATTAAGGAAAGGCTGTGGAAGACTTTTGCCTAGACTTCAGCAAAACCTTTGACTCTATCTCTGCAGTATTGTCCTGCAGTAGCTGGCAGACCACGGCTTGGATAGGTGTAATCTTCACTGGGTAAAAAACTGTCTGGATGGTCTGGGCCAGAGTGGTGGTGAATGGAGTTGGATCCATTTGGCAACCAGTCACTAGTGGCATTCTTCAGGGGTCAGTACTGGGCCTGTTCTGTTTAGTAACTTTATTTATTATCTGGATGAGGGAACTGAGTGCATCCTCAGTGAGTTTTCAGATAACGCCATACTGGGAGGAAGTTTTGATCTGCCCAAGGATAGGAAGGCCCTACAGAGGGATTGAGTCAGGCTGGATCTCTGAGCTGAGACCAACAGCATGAGCTTCAACAAGACCAGGTGCCAGGTGCACTTTGATCACAACAATCCCATGCAATGCTACAGGCTTGGGGCAGATTGGTTGGCGTGCTGCGCAGACGAAAAAAGATACAGGGATATTAGTCAACAGCCAGCTGAACATGAACAAGTAGTCTGCCCAGGTGGCCAAGAAGTCCAATGGTATCCTGGCTTATATGAGAAATAGTGTACTAACAAGGTGATCATCCCCCTGTACTTGGCACTGGTGAGGCTGCACCTCAAGTACTATGTTTAGTTCTGGGCCTCTCACTACAGAAAAGACATCAAGGCCCTGGAGCATGTCTAGAGAAGCTGAAAGCTAGCAACAAAGCTGGTGAAGGGTCTGGAACACAGGTCTTAAGAGAAGTGGCTGAGAGAACTGACATTGTTTAGTCTGGAGAAGAGGAGGATCTAGGGAGACTTTATCACTCTCTACAATTACCTGAAAGTGGGTTGTGGCGAGACAGGTATTGACCTCTTCTCCTGGGTAACAGTGATAGGATGAGAGGTAACGGCCTTAAGTTGTGCCAGGAGAACATCAGAAATATGGTGATGCACTGGAACAGGCTGCCCAGGGAGGTGATGGAGTCACCGTCCCTGGAAGTTTTCAAGAAAGAAGTAGATGTGGCATTGAGGAACAAGACTCAGTGGGTATGGTGGTGATGGGTTGACAGTTGGACTAGATGATTTTGTAGGTCTTTTCCAACCTTAATGATTCTATGATTATTTCATCTTTAAGCTTCAATTTTCCAGCAAGTATGCAAATGCTTTATTCCAGGCATGTCTAACCCACTGGCCACATGAGCCCCAGGAGAGCTCATACTGCAGCCTGCCCCCCGCCCCTTGCCCCACACTATCATGGTGGTGGCTCTTCCCTTCTGAGCAGTCCAGCCAAGACCCAGGCACACATCCATCACTTAGCAACAACCAAATATCAGTGTGCTATTAACGCTCTCTCAGCTGAACCCAGGACAAGGGGAAAGCATAGTACAGTGCTAACTCAAGATATGACAAATAATTTCATACATTTTTTATACTTTGGCAGAACACAGTCTTTTGAACAATGAAAAATAGGCAGCCTTGATTTCCATCTTGATAAAGGAATTTGAGAACAGGTTTCAAGACTGAAGAGAATATAGTCAATTTTTGTGTATATTTGCAACTCCATTTTCAGTTGACAAATACATTACCTACAAATTTTCAAATGGAATGTAGAGAGTTGAAATCAGATATTCAACTCAAAAATTTGATCATGTCTTTTCACTAGACTTTTGTAAGACCTATTTACCAGAGAAAATTATCCCTCACTTCACAATCACATTTTATACATGTCACCACTGTTTGGCAGTATATACATTTGTGAGGAACTATTCTCAAGGATGAAGTGCAAGAGGAGCAAAACGTCATCAAAAAAAATAACTGATGAGCACCTTGAAAAGTGAGTTGCAAACACTTCAGTCAAACCAGTCATTGATGCATTAGTTTCACAAAAACAAGGTCAAATACCCCACTAGTTTTATGCTTCGTTTCTCTCTTTTTTTGTTTCAGTAAAAAAGAAAATATATATTACAAAAAAAAACCCTATTTTTGTTACCTACTTAAATGAACTCTATTACATATTTTATATGCAGCCCAAGATAATTCCTCTTCATTCAGGTCCAGGGAAGACAAAAGGTTTGGCACCCATGCTTTA
This sequence comes from Pavo muticus, assembly GCA_016647715.1. Lineage (NCBI taxonomy): Eukaryota > Metazoa > Chordata > Aves > Galliformes > Phasianidae > Pavo > Pavo muticus. The sequence goes on along the minus strand of JACDJE010000070.1, from coordinate 4,638,063 downwards.
TTCTGTTCTTTGAAGCTGTCACTTGTTCATAAATTATGAGTTCCTTCAATAGCTGAGGGCATTCCTATAGGTTAAGAAGTGTAAGCTATTGATTACAATTATACTTTTTCATCATGTGATTTCATAACGCTCAACATACCTTGAGGAAAGAATTTATTTTGGGGCCAGTATTCATGAAACAACTACAAAAAAGATCAAAAAAAAAAAAGACAGCCGTGTTAAAGTTTTCTAGAACTTTTCCCTTAAGTCACCTCCACTTTCGATCTTAAAAGGCAAAATTATTTTTGGTGTGCTGTTGCATATTAAGGATTTGCAAGAAACATAATCCTGTGTGTTTCCATCTTGTTCCATATATATCTATGTTCACAGCTGTTAAAAAGGGTGAAAAAACACACCTATGTACACACAAGAACACAAAGAAACACACCAATGTGGCTTATATACATGGAAAATAATCATCTAACATTCAAGATGTTGTATGGGATTGTGTCTATGTTGTGCTTGCTGGCAGCTGGTGGGAGTTGCAGAGACGGTCTTTACTGATGACACTGTCTATCCTGAGACCCTGGGAACAAATGGTTTCTGGATCAGTAAGACAAAACACAGTATAATCTTTCAGGGCCACATAATAATTTTCTCTTTTGAACATCTCTCAAGCTCTCATTTCTTTGCTTTGTGTTCCAAACCACATTTACCAGGTTTCACTGTCCTTCTGAAAGATAGTTCTGCAAGATGCAGATGTTGATCTCGAAAAGCAACTCTCCCTGGATACCTCTTCTGGCTTCCCTGGCTGTCACCTGCGTCCCATCCATCCCATGGCCCCTGCTGCTGGTGCTTCCACGTCTTCACACCAGGCGTGGCCAGAGGATCTCAGCAACTATTCCATACAGTATGCTGCGCTGGCCACTTTGGTTTCACACAGAAGTTGAAAAAACTCTGTGGGTGACTCATGAAAAAACACCAAAAACAACAACAACAAACAGTAACAAACACTGCAGTGAGCACTTCTCATCTTCTCCTCTTCTTCCTCTTAATCGTTTCCAGAAGCAGCTAAAACCAAAAAGGCTCAGCCATTTAGAGTAGCCCTGCTGCAGCAGGACTGTCCCATTAGCAGCCCATGGTGGGTGACTCTCTCACAGGCCATCCTACCTTCATTCTTCAAGGAGAGGACAACGGCCTGGTGATATGTCTATCTGACTGGCACATTCCTGAGTATTAAGGATATCTGTGGTTAAATATATATATATACCTATTAATTTTCTTAAAAAAATGTAAGAAGAGAAAGAAAGAATCTGAAGCAATATTCAGAAGTCTGTTATCCAATTAGTACAAAATCAGAGGAAAACTTGTCAGTCTTACGTTTGAAGTTTTAATTTGATGTATCAGAAATCATGAGGGTTCATCTGGAGACAGCAGTGTTTGAACACTGTTTGATGAAAAATAATCTGAAATCAACCAACACATATACATGAGTCAAATTTCTTTCTTCCTTCCTTCCTTCTCTCCTTCCCTCCTTCCTCCCTTTTCTCTCTTTCTTTAACTCTTTCTTTCCCTATTTCTTTCTTTTCTTTCTTCAGCCTCACAAATGTTGGTGGGTATGAGAGTGTTCAAATGGACTCCAGGGGAACTCAGTTGTGTGTCATCCACAAAGTGTGAAGGAGACAAAAGCAACAGCTAAATCCATCAACCCTCTGTTTTATGGCTGTCCATTCATTTTTGAGATGTCAAGGTGTACCAATTTCTCCCAGCCATCCCAACCATCCCAGAGGAACAGAGACAGAAGGAGATGCACCCTATTTTTTTGTTTATTCATTTCACCTCCTCATGGATTTGAATGTTTTCTTTGTCTTCTCTTCAGTGGGGCTTGCTAGTAAACTCACTAGCTCCATCCCTAGAATTTATTAATTTTCCCCCTGCTCTTCATTCCTGCTGACAGAGCACCTGATTTCTCCAGTGTTGCTAAGGTGGTACAATTAAAATTCTTCACCTCAGTTATCAGCACCTTGTCTTGCCACTTCTGTTACCCAAAACAATTGCTGGTACTGGCTCTGCAGAACCAAGTTGCTAAAGCATCCTTACAGACATGTCACGCTGCAAGGATAGTGTGATGCAGTTGGTGGAAGGCAGGAAACATGATGCTAAGATTTGTTTTCCTTCCTTCCCCTTACAAAAATTCCTAAATATCTTTACTTTTTACAAAACAGGGAACTTCCTGTGTGAAGTCTAACTTAGGAAAGAAAACAGCAACAGAAAAACAAGCTCTGGGCCTTTGGTGTTTACTGACAGGAAGTGGGATCAGAATCCAGGATCCTTCAATATTTTTAAAGCTCTCCTCTTGGATGGCTCTGTATTCACAGCTGCCAGCAAGGCAAATGGTAGAAATTGAGCAGCTAAAAAGAGGTAGGCCTTTTTCCCCCCTGGGTCTACAGATACTTTATAAAACTTGTCTAGAGACACTCACTGGAGACAATATCCCATTTTTTTTTCCTGTAAAATCATGAACAGCTCTACACTTCTAAGAAGTTTTTCTTTTTTAACGTATAGAAAATCTCTCCCTGAAGGAAGCTGATAGATGGTCCTTAATTTGCTGTGGCTTCTTTTCTTGTTTCTTTGCCTGCCTTTCCTCCTTTGTCACAGGCTTGACAAAAAGCTTTTTTCCTCCTTCACTTTGAGAAGTCTCTGTAACCTGTGTTTTAGCTACAGGTATGCAGTTTCTCTTGTTTTCAGGCACTGTGAATGTTGGTTTTCAAAATCCTTAAGTCCACAAAAAATATTGCCTTCTCGCCTCTGCTGAAGTCCAAAATACCATGTGGAATAAGAAGTTTCCTAAATCCTTTCTTCAGTGGTTTTAATTTGGAACAAAGAAAATTCCTCATATGAAATGAAATCAGTTTTCTTCCTCCCCAGTTTTATTATGTCCCCATGGGAAACAACAGTGGACGATGGTAAAGAGTGAGTGTTCTTACAGGGGACTATCAAGCAGCAACATGCACACATTTATTTTATGTCCTGGGCAATGGTAAGGCAGTCTTCCCTTCCCTTGGTTGCCCTTTTATTCCCAGTCTTACTAGCAGAGTATTCATTGAAAACCCATGATTAAGAAAGTAATCATAACAGGGTTGAGATGGACATCAATCAGTCACCACAACCAATGCAATTATTTCTCCTTTATTTTTTTGGTTCCTTCATTTGCTATGGCCTCTTTTTCTACATTATGGAACTAGCGGGTCACATGAGCATATTAGTTCTCCCAGCCCTTCAGTATACTGAATACGTTAGAGGTATTTCCTTACATAAAGTAATGGAATAACAGGGGGGGGGGGGGAAGCATGTGTTTTTTTCCCCTCCCAAAGTTTTGCATAACCTGAAAAAGTCCATTGGGTTGCTACTTTTTTTTCCCACCTTTGTATAACGAGTTATTATATATTAGGGTTGTTGTCTTTGTTTGGGGCTTTTGTTTTTTTTTTTCTTTTGTGTGTTCCAGAGTACTTGTAAAGAAGCACATAGAAACACTTTGAGGCACCCCAAAGTGCTTTGACTCTCTGGGAAAACCAGCTATGGATAGTGTGTGAGGCAGTGTGTTTAAGGTGTTTATTATCACAGTCTTTGAAAGGAATTACTTCTTTGAGTATTTATCCTTTGGTTTGGTTCATCTGGCAGCTCTGAAGAAAGCACAGGGGCATAGGCTTAGCGTGCCCTAACTTTGTAAAGCGAAGGACAGGTCGATGTTCAATTGCCTTTTTTCTCCTCTTCTGGCTTGTGTAGGCTGCTGGAGTAGCGGAGGAATTTCTTTCCCCGCTAATTCTGTCCCTGCACTTTCACTCCAAAGATAGCCATTCTTTGAAGTACAAAACAGTTGTAACAGTATTATTAATAAAAACTATACAGGGAAGAGTACCATGGTTGCCAATAAATGGACCTTTGAATAGTTTTCCCTTAATACTGGTGCCACTCTGTAGAGGTGGTTGGTAAATTAGAGGTTAGCAGTTTGTAAATACCTTTAGATAGTGTGTTTTAACATTACCAGCAGCATATCTTGACTATGTACAAAAATAACACAGTATGTGTAGTGCTATTCTAAGTTATAATGTAAATATATCTATAATGAATGTACAATTATCTTCAAGCTCTATGTACAAGGAAGAACCTCATCTCTTCTTGAGACTTTTTCTAGCTTAACGGTATGGAAAATCTGTTATCCATTTATATATATATATATACATATGAAAAAAATGCATTCTTTTCTTCAAAATAAATACTGAAAAGAAGAAGGGAATGCGTTACATGAATATGATATCAAAAATCCTATCGTAGGACTGAGAACTGTGGCTCTTACAAGTTGCGGACTGGTCAAATTCTCAATGCTGTACATTTGATCTCATAAAGAAGATAAGCACAAGTTTATGGTTAGCATTGTAAAGCTGACCCATTTGATTATATATAAATTATAGATATATATTTATATATTCTGTATAGATATATACATATTATACACAATATTCATACAGTGAAAGTAAAGTTTGATAAAGTCATATTAACTGGGAATTTTGATGTAATGTTATGCTCCATTTGGAGAAAGAACACCTGTCTTATTCAGCAACATTCAAATATGTAATGCAGAATGAAGGAAGAAGGTGCTTCACCAAAACAACTCATGAAGGAATGAGGTGATGTGGGTTTGAAATTACACAAGTAAATTACATGCAATATATGTGTATGTACTTCTGCTAACCTGTATCCCTAGTTAAAGCATTGCATTAAACAGCAAATTATAACAATAATAAAAGTGGTTTTGTATGTGGTATCTGTTTTTCTTTTTACTGAGCGAACTACCATGTAAAATGTAAAATTGGGATAATAAGTGCAGAATAAAGTTTCCCTGCAGTAGCCACAAGAACAGGAGACTGTAGTAATTAAGAGAAAAAAAATTCTAACTTTCTTTTCCCTGGCCTTCTTGGCAAGCGTGGAGATCAAGAGATGTCTAGAGAACCACATAACTCATCCTTGTCTTGTCCACATCTCTCTTTCCAACCTCAGTTCACTCCCTCTGATGATTTTGCTTCTCACAGATTTTCACCTTTAACTGGAACACCCATGTTTGAGGATCCTTACTGTTTCTGTCTTCTTAGGACTTTACCTATTTTTGCCGTCTTTGTGTAAGACTTCCCACTGCTGCACTTTTTCTGTCATTCCTTCAGTCCATGTTCAACTATTTCACCACCTTGCTTTTAATAATCTTTCCACAATGAAAGCCAGGAACACCACTTTTTACACCGGTGTTTTTCTTAAAAAAATCAGATAAGTTTGAGTTTGAATATATTCCCTCACTTGCCTTGTATTTAAATTTCTTGCACTCTTCAAACTACATGCTCTACTGAAAGGGCTGCAAGGTGGAAAAATATTATTACAGCTTCTTCAGTGGGTCAGAAGACAACTGTTAAGATAAAAACAANAAACATAATTGCTCAGTGAGTATGGTTTAAACAGAATGAAGAAAAAAAAGAAATTTGTTATTTTAAATTTCAGGAAGGCACAGAAAAGCAATCCTTTTTCCCAGCCTAGAGCACGGATGTTTGCTGTCCCACTCATGTGGATGGAGGTGGCTGTCCTTTGTGCACAGTACACCCATGCTGCTCCAGAATCCAGGGAGCAATGGACCCTACAAGGGCAAGAAGGACCCTTGTAAGGCAAGAAGGATACTCCCCTCTCTGATCAGCCTGGAAGCCAATTCCCCACACCCCTCTCTTTCAGGAGCACAGCTCTGTGTATTGATCAGCACAATGCAGCTGTCCACCCACGTGGTTATTAATGGATAACAAACAGCTCAAGTCCCAACAAACAGTATTTTTCTTAGCAAGCACCAGCCTGGAATCAATTAAATAACAACAAGAAGGGCTCTAAGAAGTGCCATCAATTGTAAAAGTTATTACACTCTCAGGATGTTTCACTGAGAACTCCCACACAAAGCAATCAGATGTTGACTGCTGCTGTATCTTAATCAGGTGTATTCTGTAGGGTCATGGAGACCCTCCAGCTTGCCTCCAGGAAAGAGAAAACTGTTTGCTGGCTAAAAAGCCCCAGAATGTTGTGTACCTTCCAACGGAGGTATGAGGAAACAGGCAGTATCCCATTTCACTTTGTTTAGCATCTTACTGTTGAGTGCATGTGAAAAACACAATGGCAGAAAAACACAGAACAAATTCACCTGGTTTTAAGGCAAGGAAAGAAAAGAACAGGATAGAAATAACATTTATATGCCAGAAAAAGTAAGATGAGTTTGTTGGGTTTTTTTGTTTGTTTTTTTTTTTCCTCGTGGCTGTTCTTAATAATAAACAAATTAGTTTAAACAGTACCAGCTATGTTCTATACCGTAAATTTCCAGCCTGCCTTTCTCAGACTTCTCATACTGAATTTGTAACAGTAAAGGAAAAGAGAAGTGTGTATGACTTCAGGTCACTCACCTACAGCAAGGGGAAAAAGCAAACAAGCGTCTTCACCAGAAGTCAGCAATGCCAAACAAGTCTAATTTCCCCTGTGACCACACTTCTGTCTTAGGAAACCATTAGTCCAGAAGTTTCAGCAAGAATTCTAGTATAGTAAGGTAACAAAACATATCCAGCATGTCTGTAAATATATATATATATATGGGGCTTTTTGGTTTTTGGTTTTTGTTTTTGTTTTTTTTTTTTTGCTATGAGGACAGAGAAGCAGTCATATCAAATGACAGAGAAATAAAAATCTGCTTAAAGGAAGTAAGAAGGATTTACATGATAGCTGGGCAAGGACCCTTTGCAAATAGGTGTTGAGCACAGGTTCCCTGTGCAGTCATAGGGCTGCAAGTAGAGAAATAAATAGAGGGCTGGTAAAACACCCCTGGTGCCTAAATGTAGCTGCATTGCTAGGCTGTCTCACCCTGTCAAGTGATAAATAGGGTGGCTCAGTTCATCCCCAGTCTCAGTTGGGATTCAGAAACTCAGAAGTGAGTATACTTCTGTCTGTCTGCAGACCTGCCAGCCAGGCTCCGGTGCCCACACTACAACAGGAAAGTATGACCCACCTTGATTTATCTTCCCTGTGGCCACAGCACACAGGCAGATTGTGCTAGCCTATCTGCTGTGCCCAAAGGGATGCAGGGCTGCAATTCCCAGAGGTGTGGGGACTCTCTGCATATTATAGCTACACCACTCTTACTTTTCATGGGCTACCTAAATCAGTCCAGAACAGAAGAACAATTCCTCACAGTCTGGATACAAGGTGCTAGGATGTTCAGATAAGGTAGCCTATTCCAGTGGATTCCTAGAGATTTGCTGGGGCAGCAACCAGCATTGACTTTCACCCACGAAACCAACCTTGTGGTTGGGCTTGTCCATGCCCAACGACAGGGTTAGGCGGTTAGACTAACTCTGTTAACCCAGTAAGCAGAAGTGTTTTACACAGATCAATCACTTGAAATGGAAAATATGTGCTGACCCTTCTTGGACAGATAGGGAGGTAAACCAGGCTTTTCTAGAACCGGGAAAGCATTCCTGTGCCACTAAAGCATTGTTTCAAATCTGAGAAGCAGAGAGCAAGCTGGAGCAAAGTTGCATCTGTGAACACAAGATGGAAGAAAATATTTTATTAAGTTTTCTCTTTTTCCACACTGCCCCACTGCCAGTTAGCAAGAAAAAACAGCTCCTCCCCAGCAAGCCAGCTTTCAGGGCACCTGGCTCTTTACAAAGGGAGATCTCTGGGGCCCTTTCACTGAAGGGAAGCTTTGATATTGCAGTTCCCAGCTCCTTTTGCAGTTCTAAACCAAGAATTTTATTAATGAGCTAGATGGGTGGATGTTTAAGAGGTTTGTATCTGATCAAATCCCAGAAGATCCACTCCTATCTATGACATAGACCATTCAAACCCAACGAAATTATTACAGCACCAGCAGTTAAAAAAAAAAAAAAAAATTAAAAAAAAAAATCCCAGTTAGTTACACTTGCTTTCACTGCTCCAGGAAGGCAGTATACTCCTCACGACACATTAACCATTACAAATGCGTCTGACTCTGCAGATTATTGTTGCCTGCTGTTTAGTCAGAAGGAATTACAATGATAAATCATTTTTGTGGAGGAGGTTCACAGACAGCTCTCCCAGCTGGGGACCCCAGGCTGCCGCCCAGAATGCTCCACCACCTGTCCTCCGCATCAGGCTCTTCAGATCAGGATCCAAAAGGGGTTCTTCTCTCCAGCCCTAAAAGAGTGATATTAAATATGCAGCTTTATAGCTTGATTTCCCAGCTGACTGTGATCATAAAGCAGGCTATTAAGGATTACGTGCAGAAACTGGCCTGATATCTGAGATGACAAATCAACTCAGGCATCACCACTCAGCACTTTTTGTTTATAAAACGTAAGCTCTCGAGCTCACCTGAACATCTTCAGCCCTCCCACTCTTTCTCTGACTTCTCCTCCCAACCTTCAGCTTTCACCCTGGGGAAAGACTTGGCAACAACCCATCACTTTGTGACAAAGCCTTCTGGAGTCATGGAGATGCCAGTGCTGATGCTTTCATTGTGCCAAAAGGCTACATTTGAACATGAACACATGTCCTTCTAGAAAGCAACCTTACCCCAGTTATGTTTCTGGGTTTGTTTTATCCTTGTTCATCTTTAAGATTACGTGAAATGGGATAACAAAACCACAGGAGGTAGTTTCTGTACCCTTTTTCTCTTCTAAAGTCACAGCATGAAAAACTTTTGAAATAATGAAATTAGGTGATTACTGTGGTCTTCTAGGTGAGATGTGTTTGTTTAGATAGCATTATTTATTTTAGAAATAAAACAACGGTTCGGGCAGAGGCTCGGATAATCTGAAGCACGTACTGATCCTTCTTTGAAGCTTAAGCAATTTGTAAGAATTGAATTTCACACTAAATGAGAGAATGTTCAAAAGAAATATATTTTTAAAAAAGGATTAGATTCATGACATGTTAAGAAAGTGTAGGGGTTGCTGCTAAAAAGAATGGCTACACCTTGAAACACCCTGAAAAACAGAATTCCTGCTTTATAGATTTTCTTTGTTTAAATACAAGAGCTGCATATACAGCTATATAGTGACTATAGTCACGTCACATGTGATGATCACAGAATCTCTTCTTCTGATTGATCTTTCTCTATGCAATAAAAGTCTGCATAGACTCATCTTGCCACAACATCATCCTGAGAGTTCATGTTGCAACGATTATCCACCCTGACCATCAGTTCTTTATCATAATAATGCTTTTCAAAATATAACCTTCTCCTTATGGAAGTATGACCTACAATTTTCATTCCTACATCAATGATGTTGTATTAAAATGTTTGTTGTTCAGCTGAACCCCCTACACTGTCATCAACATACAGCTTTGGAAAGTTTCCATATGCCTTATCCTTCCAACTGGAGCCAAGATTTCCACTAGCAGATGTGCCTGAGGGAGCTGAACAAAGGGAAAGGTTTCAGAATGAGGAGTATAAAAATAGGAAAGCCGGGAGATTCACCCTTATTGAATATAGGAAGGCAACTTAGAAAACTGCAGCAAAAAGATTTCTAGTCCTTAATCACCTACCAACTATCTCTTCAGTTCAGGAAAACAAGTCCAAGAAAAGTGTAGCATCCAACACTTTCTACAGTCTTCTCTGACTCTGTGAACTGGCATTTTATGACTCCCGCTGCTTCACTTCTTCATACAGGCAACCAGATTTGAAAGCTAGTCATGCCCTTCTCCCTCTCTGTGACAAGAAGTAAAAAGCAGTCAAGATGGGAGATTTTGTATGTCTGTGTGGGGGTCTGTCTGTGTTTTCCCAAAATACAGATATAATTACGGGGCCTCAGGCAAAGAGGAAAAGGGACAGAGAAAAAATCTGTGCCTGAAGGCACCCAGCTTCACAGCACAGCTAGGTCCTGCATAACTCTTCCAGGTAAAGGGATTATTCAGCTCTGAGATGTTGCAGGGCCAAGAATGTATGGGAGTCAAGCTCTTACTTTTCTGTGGCATGGGGTGGAATTTAATATTATTCAGAGTGGAATTTAATATTATTTTAGATTTTAATTTTCATTTTCTTGTTTTTCTTTTTCCTTAATGACTAGCCAACATGGTGTTTTTAACACTTGCTCTAACTTCCTAATGCACAGCAACTTCCCAGTAGGATAGGAACTGGTGAAGTAACTGTCTCTGTCCAGGCAACGTGGGTATGAAAATGAATCTTCTTCTTGGCTTGTCCCCTATGAAACTGTGTTCCCAGCTCAGTCTGTAGAACATGTTGCTTATCAAAGATGCATATAAGCAGTCATATAGGACTATGCCTTATATGTGCAAGTTTGTCTTTGGAATTTGTCTTTTCAATACATTCACACAGAGTAGATTATTTGTAATTTATCATGTTAAATGGATTCTTCTAATCAGTGTTGATTTTTCCTGTTTATCTCAGCATACATAAAGAATTTATTCATCTCCACCTTTTCCTTAAGACAACAAACTCACTTCTCATGAGAGAGTGATCCCTGAACCCTTCACTGTGTACTCAAGGCTCCTGAATTGTGCCTTCAAACCAGAAGACAATTTCCTGCGTATTTTTGATTCATAGACACACACACACAAAAAAAAAAAAAAAAAAAAAAAAAAACAA
>JACDJE010000070.1:4533044-4614038 GCA_016647715.1 Pavo muticus | reverse complement strand
AAAAAAAAAAAAAAAAAAAAAAAGGATTAAAAACAATGCCAGTAATCAGTGAAAAATTCTCTTCTTCTTGAAAAAAAAACAAGAGTGTAAGTAAGTACACAGCAAGCAGAGACTCACAGACACTTCCATAAATAATCCCAGAGTACCACCCTGACTGTCTAGTTAGGCCTACTCAGTGCTACTCAGATGGTGCAGCAAGAAGAATTTTTTCTCTTTGGACAAGTGTATCCTATATGGAATAATACACACTTTTAATTTAACAGTTTTAATGAATGGAGAACTGATCACAGTTCAGAAAATCTTCCAGGATTACCTGTTACAGAGTAAAATATGCTTCACGTTTTAAGGAACTGTCTCTCAGGAATGTTACTTGACATATGCAGAGTAATAGATGGTTTCAAGTTCAGAAAAAAAATCCAAGTAAGCCTCCTGTAAGACAGAGAATGCTATTTTCCCCAAATACCTTTTCTTCATGATGTTATTTATTAAAAAATATGAAAAAAGTAACTCCTCTTGACCTTCTGTCTATCTATTTGCAGCGTGTTGCAGAAGCATGTAGTGCATTTGCTTTATCTTTAGTGGAGGCTTTTGCATTATTTGGGACTGATAACAACAAATGTACGCTGGCTAACACTCCCCTGAAGGAACCTGGAGTGATGGGACTGTTTACTTCATTGGGCAGGCTTCCTGGAAAAGCTTATTCTTGCAATAAGGCATCTACCCCGGTTTGACCCTGCATTTGATGTCAAGATAATACATTGCTATGGATGTCACAAGCTCAGCGTAATTTTCCTTCACTAGAAGCTTAAACACAGTCAAAGGAGATGGTCTCAAAGTAGACAAGATCCAATTTAATTGCAAATATCTATACGATTAATAAGAGAAATTTGTTTATGACTTACTTATGAATTTAAAAAAGAGCTAACATTTCAGTTTCTAGTGTGGTCCTTGATCCTACTGTCTGGCACATACATTCATTTTTGCAACCCTTATATATGTGATAAGTAAATGCAACTACACACTATCAACTCTGTCCATCTATTTTAGAAGGAATTTGCATATTTACATACCTTACATTCATATACTATGTAACAAGTGTACTAATCAATTACATTTAATTTTTTGTCACTGAAAAACATGAAACAACAACTACTATACATAAGTAAGTATTTCAGATAATAATAAAAGGGAAAAAAATGACAATTTTTTAGTAATTTACTTTCCAAATTAAGGAGAAAACCACACACTTTCCCACTGAAAGATGCTTTTCTTAAAGTCTATTTATTCCCTTAAAAGTAGGATGTTTTTCATGTTTCTTCACCAATTACAGAGAAATATATTTTTTCCAATATGGAAAAAATGTGGAAAGTGAATGTTTCTTAAATATTTTAAATATGGAATCAAAGAATCAGAATCATAGAATCATAGTGGTTGGAAGGGGACCTCCAACATTCATCTAATCCAACCCTCTGTTAAAGCATGTTCCCTACAGTGAGTTCCACAGGAAAACATCCAGGCAAGTCTTGAATATCTCCAGAGAAGCAGACTCAACCACCTTTCTGGGCAGCCAGTTCCAGTGCTCTGTTGCCCTAACAGTAAAGTTCTTTCTCATGCTTACATGGAACCTCCTGTGTTCCAGTTTGTGAGCACTGTCTCTCGTCCTGTCACTGGACACAACTGAAAAAAAGCCTGGTCTCATCCACTTGACAACCACACTTCAGATATTCATATGCATTGGTAAAAAAAAAAAAAAACTTCTCATCCACTTCTTCTCCAGGCTGAACAGTCCCAGGGCTCTCCGCCATTCCTCATAAGGGAGATGCTCCAGGCCCCTCACCATCTCAGAGGTCTTCCACTAGCTCTCTCTAGAAGTTCCCTGTATTTCTAGAACTGAGGAGCCCAGAACTGGACACAGGACTCCAGATGTGGCCTCAGCAGGGCAGAGGGGAGGATCTCCATCCTCGACCTGCTGGTCATGCTCTTTGTAATGCACTCCAGGATACCATCAGAATTTTTTGCAAGTAAAGTGAATTTAGTGTAAATCAAACCAATGGTTTTCCTCTGCCACCTCCCACTGTCATTGACAGTTGTTACTAACTACAATAAAATCATCAATCATAGCTGATGTATTGCCTTAAAGCCTCTGAGCTGGAATGTTATATCAGGTACTTGCAGCATTTTCACATTGCTTCCATCATTTACATCACTTTTCCTGTACAGAGTAGGACTCTCTCAGACAAACCAGCATTTCTCCATGTGCACACAGGACAGACAGGGAGGTCACAGTTCTGTTTACCTACAGTCCTACTTTACCTAAAGTGAGCGTAAAATGTTTGCGTGCTGATGGTGACCATAAACGACCACAAATCGCCTTAGATCAGATCAAAATGTATTCACTAGAAGGCTTTACCAGGGATCATGTTAAAGGCCTATACTGAAGAAAAAATACAGCATACACTCAAGATAATTTCCAAAAAATCTACCTGATGTCTTAAGAAACGGATCTTAACAAACAGATCTTGAGATATCAACTGTACTGAAGCCCAGGGTTGCCCAAATCATGACTCTCTTCTAAACTGCCCTCTGATATTCTTCTGTAATATTAAGGCAAATTGTCAAAGCTCCTATCATCAGAAGATTATTCATAGATGAAGGATCCTCCAAAGGATGAAATAGTCACAACATATCCTAAGGCTGAATTATTTCACCCCTAAAAAAGAATTGGTTTCATCTTTTTTTCTCCCTAAGTATAGCTAGTTCTTTATCATCCCCAAATAAGATATTTTCTCTGCATCTTGTCTTTTAACCCCTGCCATTTCCTGATGCTTTAATTCATTTCTTCAAGCCACAGGCCAGCTTCACTGCTGATTAAGTCTGGAGAATTTTAGGACAGTACAGAACAAGACAATTACCTTAAAGGTATGAAAGGTCTATCACTGCACTCTGCATGCCATAGAATGTGAAAAAGGCACAAGTGNATCCACTCCTATCTATGACATAGACCATTCAAACCCAACGAAATTATTACAGCACCAGCAGTTAAAAAAAAAAAAAAAAATTAAAAAAAAAAATCCCAGTTAGTTACACTTGCTTTCACTGCTCCAGGAAGGCAGTATACTCCTCACGACACATTAACCATTACAAATGCGTCTGACTCTGCAGATTATTGTTGCCTGCTGTTTAGTCAGAAGGAATTACAATGATAAATCATTTTTGTGGAGGAGGTTCACAGACAGCTCTCCCAGCTGGGGACCCCAGGCTGCCGCCCAGAATGCTCCACCACCTGTCCTCCGCATCAGGCTCTTCAGATCAGGATCCAAAAGGGGTTCTTCTCTCCAGCCCTAAAAGAGTGATATTAAATATGCAGCTTTATAGCTTGATTTCCCAGCTGACTGTGATCATAAAGCAGGCTATTAAGGATTACGTGCAGAAACTGGCCTGATATCTGAGATGACAAATCAACTCAGGCATCACCACTCAGCACTTTTTGTTTATAAAACGTAAGCTCTCGAGCTCACCTGAACATCTTCAGCCCTCCCACTCTTTCTCTGACTTCTCCTCCCAACCTTCAGCTTTCACCCTGGGGAAAGACTTGGCAACAACCCATCACTTTGTGACAAAGCCTTCTGGAGTCATGGAGATGCCAGTGCTGATGCTTTCATTGTGCCAAAAGGCTACATTTGAACATGAACACATGTCCTTCTAGAAAGCAACCTTACCCCAGTTATGTTTCTGGGTTTGTTTTATCCTTGTTCATCTTTAAGATTACGTGAAATGGGATAACAAAACCACAGGAGGTAGTTTCTGTACCCTTTTTCTCTTCTAAAGTCACAGCATGAAAAACTTTTGAAATAATGAAATTAGGTGATTACTGTGGTCTTCTAGGTGAGATGTGTTTGTTTAGATAGCATTATTTATTTTAGAAATAAAACAACGGTTCGGGCAGAGGCTCGGATAATCTGAAGCACGTACTGATCCTTCTTTGAAGCTTAAGCAATTTGTAAGAATTGAATTTCACACTAAATGAGAGAATGTTCAAAAGAAATATATTTTTAAAAAAGGATTAGATTCATGACATGTTAAGAAAGTGTAGGGGTTGCTGCTAAAAAGAATGGCTACACCTTGAAACACCCTGAAAAACAGAATTCCTGCTTTATAGATTTTCTTTGTTTAAATACAAGAGCTGCATATACAGCTATATAGTGACTATAGTCACGTCACATGTGATGATCACAGAATCTCTTCTTCTGATTGATCTTTCTCTATGCAATAAAAGTCTGCATAGACTCATCTTGCCACAACATCATCCTGAGAGTTCATGTTGCAACGATTATCCACCCTGACCATCAGTTCTTTATCATAATAATGCTTTTCAAAATATAACCTTCTCCTTATGGAAGTATGACCTACAATTTTCATTCCTACATCAATGATGTTGTATTAAAATGTTTGTTGTTCAGCTGAACCCCCTACACTGTCATCAACATACAGCTTTGGAAAGTTTCCATATGCCTTATCCTTCCAACTGGAGCCAAGATTTCCACTAGCAGATGTGCCTGAGGGAGCTGAACAAAGGGAAAGGTTTCAGAATGAGGAGTATAAAAATAGGAAAGCCGGGAGATTCACCCTTATTGAATATAGGAAGGCAACTTAGAAAACTGCAGCAAAAAGATTTCTAGTCCTTAATCACCTACCAACTATCTCTTCAGTTCAGGAAAACAAGTCCAAGAAAAGTGTAGCATCCAACACTTTCTACAGTCTTCTCTGACTCTGTGAACTGGCATTTTATGACTCCCGCTGCTTCACTTCTTCATACAGGCAACCAGATTTGAAAGCTAGTCATGCCCTTCTCCCTCTCTGTGACAAGAAGTAAAAAGCAGTCAAGATGGGAGATTTTGTATGTCTGTGTGGGGGTCTGTCTGTGTTTTCCCAAAATACAGATATAATTACGGGGCCTCAGGCAAAGAGGAAAAGGGACAGAGAAAAAATCTGTGCCTGAAGGCACCCAGCTTCACAGCACAGCTAGGTCCTGCATAACTCTTCCAGGTAAAGGGATTATTCAGCTCTGAGATGTTGCAGGGCCAAGAATGTATGGGAGTCAAGCTCTTACTTTTCTGTGGCATGGGGTGGAATTTAATATTATTCAGAGTGGAATTTAATATTATTTTAGATTTTAATTTTCATTTTCTTGTTTTTCTTTTTCCTTAATGACTAGCCAACATGGTGTTTTTAACACTTGCTCTAACTTCCTAATGCACAGCAACTTCCCAGTAGGATAGGAACTGGTGAAGTAACTGTCTCTGTCCAGGCAACGTGGGTATGAAAATGAATCTTCTTCTTGGCTTGTCCCCTATGAAACTGTGTTCCCAGCTCAGTCTGTAGAACATGTTGCTTATCAAAGATGCATATAAGCAGTCATATAGGACTATGCCTTATATGTGCAAGTTTGTCTTTGGAATTTGTCTTTTCAATACATTCACACAGAGTAGATTATTTGTAATTTATCATGTTAAATGGATTCTTCTAATCAGTGTTGATTTTTCCTGTTTATCTCAGCATACATAAAGAATTTATTCATCTCCACCTTTTCCTTAAGACAACAAACTCACTTCTCATGAGAGAGTGATCCCTGAACCCTTCACTGTGTACTCAAGGCTCCTGAATTGTGCCTTCAAACCAGAAGACAATTTCCTGCGTATTTTTGATTCATAGACACACACACACAAAAAAAAAAAAAAAAAAAAAAAAAAAAAAAAAAAAAAACTACTTGGACACGCAGCCTCCAGAAAAAAATCAATTTTTCCATCTAGAAATAACCTCTCTTTTCATTCTTCAAATGCCATTGAGCTTGCAGGGTCCAGAGAGCACAACTTGAATGAACAAGGCAGGAAAAATATAGTATGCATAATTAAGACGATGTGTTTAGTACATGCAAGTGTTGTGAACAAAAGTTAATCCAGTCTCTTCCAGTCTCTACTACTAAAATGGTTCCACTTCTCATAGAAATAAGTTCCTGGTTAGTTGTACAGTCCAAATTTCAAATTGATGGTGTTTGGGAAAATTTTTGAAAATCCCACAATTACAAATTTTCAGTCCCAAACTGCTCAGCGTTCTCATCCTTTAACAATAATGAAAGTACTGCCTGTTGCTTTTTAAGCTTTCTAAACATAAACCAATAAAATTCCCAGGGAAAACAGACAGATTTTATGAAAGCAATATTTGAGGGAGAGTGTTAACATGCCCATTAAAATATATTTCAACAGGAAGACTCTCATTAACTCTAATTGCCTGTTCTAAAAACTGTGATATCTTCCTGCTCTCACAAACTATGGTAAATGCAAAAGGAAAACATAGAGAACTGCTCTGTCCCTGAAGACAAATTTGTGGTCCATAAGGCAATGTCCACAGAAGACACCTACGCAACTTGCATGACACAACAGTAGCTTTCCATCACCCATTTCTCTTGAGGCTTCTGAGCCTCCAGGCATGGCAGTGAGGTGGCACAAGTTGTGGCAGCTGTCACACAGCTATACAGACTCAACATCATTTCACATTGGGAAAATAATCAGTGCCACAGCAGGTGAACATAAACCCCCTTTCATTTACAGAGTGGGGACTTTCTTGATTACCATAAGCTTCAACCTCATTAAAATATCTCAAGGAAGAGCATATTTCTGATATTTCTAGTTCTTTCATTTTTTTTCTAATTCACTCGTCCTCACCAGGAGCAGTTGCCAAGTGTGTGGGAGGACAACTCCTGCTAACCAGAAGCAGCCTTCAAGGGCAAACAGCTCTGATTCAGGCTCCCGAGGAAGAAGGAGAGACAATCCCCAGATGATGTAAATCTTCAAAGGGTAGCATGAAGACTATTCTAGGCCAAAGAGAAGTGCTCCCCACCCACCTCCCAACAAGTGAACATCTCTTTTTGCCTCAGTTATCAGCTTCTAGAGCAGAAGGAAATATAAATTGATTATTTTTTCTTTATTACTGAGGTGCTGCTTATGAACTCCTTCGTGTAACTTCTTAGAAATAAAGCTACTGAGGGAAATGCACAGTGTATGAGTTATAGTAAACACACTACATGGGTAAAGTACCGGTAATCGTGTGAAAGTTGAGATGGAGAGAGAAGAGTGGAAGTAGTCACACAGAGCTACACAACTAGCTTACCTTCTTACAGCTATTGTGATTTATGTGGAGAATGACAATAGAATGATGCCCTCCAACTGAGGTAAATCAAAGAACTCAAGCCGCTTTTTTTGAGCTTTCACAGAAAACAGCTGGTGGCTTAGGAAAAACTGATGGATTTTTACTAGCAATATGAATATAGATCTACTTTCATTTGAAGCAGCTCTTGGCAGCTGTTTCTAAGCATTATAGAAATTATTGGGCAGACTGAGCAAAGGAAAGGGTGGAATTCAGCCTGGTGGTAGCTCATTTCCTCCAGCAATGCTCTCCTGATCACCAGAATACATGGGACTAGATTAAGATCAAATAAAACTGTATATTGAGAAAATACCTGAAGTTTTGCCATTTGGTTTTCTCCTGCATTGGTGACTTCAGACTGATTTGTAAAATCAGACAGATTGTACTCAAAGATTGAAACAGGACAGAGAGAACCCAAGTTCAGGTCCCTGCTGCTATGAAATTTGCTTTGTACCAAGCACAGCAAGCTTTAATGTCAGTATACATCAGGCTATCCATTTGGCAATTCTGCACATTCCTTATACATACAAAACACAAGTTTTGAGTAGAAGAGAACAGAAACCAGACAGGTTCTGCCTCTCTCACATGCTGACATCAGCTGAGAATCGAGAGAGTTCAAGGAGCTCACCCCAAGCAACAGTGATAGATAAAAAGAATTTTTGTTTATAACTGTAAAAACACGATGTAATGCCTAAACAAACAGTGTTTCACACACATCCTTTTGAACAGAAACATAAGGGATATGCAGCCAAGAACTACATTTTTGAGAGAAAATACAATAAAGTGCACAAGATATGAAGGAATGTACAAACTGAATGTAAAGATCATTTCAAAAGAAACTGACTTAGTAAGGCAGAAAATAATACCCAGTTTATCTGTAACCACTAACTAAAGTCACAAAGGGTATTTTGAAATATCAACAAATGAGAACCTTAACACAAGCA
Organism: Pavo muticus; assembly: GCA_016647715.1. Classification (NCBI taxonomy): domain Eukaryota; kingdom Metazoa; phylum Chordata; class Aves; order Galliformes; family Phasianidae; genus Pavo; species Pavo muticus. Next base: position 4,605,891 of record JACDJE010000070.1, on the reverse strand, counting down.
CAGGCTTAGTGGAAGGAGAACACCTTCTCCATTATGGCCTTTAGCCTAATTTAATTATTTGCATAAAATCATCTCGTTATGTCTCATATAGGGTAATCAAATATTACAGTAGTGCTTTATCTTAATCTAAGCAATAAAATATGTCTACCCACTGCTTTGTGGTCAAATCAAATTCTTCTGACCTGTCTCTAGAGTTTCTCGGTGATCTAGCTTCTTGATGTATGAATTAAAGTTAAGCTGGCATGAGCTGCCTCTATTGCTCCTCATCTCTGCAAAATTGTTATCCTCATTCTTATCTTATTCCATCCCTAATGGTTATCAGGCACTTATATTTACATATTATTATATTTACTATATTTACATAAGACAATGTAAAGTGTAAACATTACACTTAGACATATTTAAGACTTAGGATTGAGTGATAGCTCCACTAACATAAAAAAATAAATAAGCAAACAAATAAATAAATCTGTTATGGAAGGACTGTCTTCAAAAACATCTATTCCTAGAAATTTGCAAATGCTTAAAATACATTCCATATTCATTTATAATGAGGCTTTGGTTTTAAAGTAAAAAACACAGAAATAGCACTAATTTTTTTAAAACAAATTGCTAACTTAACAAACGCTTCTAATGAGTAGCTAGGACAGTTTCACTCTGAATTTGCATAGAGGATCCCTTGGGGTTTTTGTTGTCCGAAGTAGACAAAGAACAAAACAGAATGCCTCCAAGTCATCTAAAATTCACTTTATGAAGAACCTGTGACTTTGCTCTTCATCCAGAATGCACTGCTACATTAACTGTGAACAGAAATTTATGCATATCCATACCTCAAATAGCCAACAGGCTTTGGCTGGCTTTTCTTTTGTCCCTCCCATTAAGCAATAATTAAAATCTTAGAAGCTCAGTTTTGCTTAAGAAATCAGCTCTTTATCAATTAATGAACTCATAGAGAACAATCAAAGTAGATATGTTACCTCTCTGAACACGCCCTATTTTGTCATGGACTATATCCCAGTGCAAGTGCAGAGAAGGGTCCAACTTCCAATTTCCCCAAGTACACAGAACAAGGTCTCACTTCTCTAGAAGAAAAATAGCCGCTCACCTCTGTTTTAAACTCAATTTGCTTTCAAGTCTATATTAGGCATATGTAATTACTGCCATGTCTAAATAGGGTCCTTTCTCCATCCTTTTCGAACTGCTATAACTAAATTACGTTTCAAAATGCAACACATTAAGCCCAAATACTGAGATTTTACTTACTTTATATCTCTCCAATCCTATCGCCTTAATTGGAGCATAAAGGAATAGAAACTTGAACTCAAATTTTTTACTTTGTGTCCTGGATCCCAGGGATGGTACCTGGTTCTGCCTCATTTTGCATTTTGTTTGTACGCTGTGAGAGGGAGGTGGATAAATAGTAAATTGGGATTATAAAAATCAGGTGTCTTCTGTTTGAACTGCATCTGTGTCATGGAAACTTGTTGAGATTGATATAATTGATAATTCCTTTGCAGCCCTTAATTGAGAAAGTTTCAACCACCACGACTTCCTCCCTACCTTTTAATTTTTCCTTTACTTGCGATTTCAGGAAGAAATTGATAATAGTTCTTTACATGCATAGAGTCAATAGTCAAATGTAGTCACCTCCCTCAAAATATGCCCTCAATCTTCTAATATTTCTACAAGGCACACAAAACAAATATTAACTCCAGCCAACAACAGAGGAGAAAATAAATTTCAGAAAACTAAGTGCACTTATGAATCTCAAGGAATTTGTTGTGTCTTGTTACAGAGTCTAGCAAAATCTAAAGAAACTTCAGAAAAATCTTACAAAACAATTATCATTCTGTTACTCTGTGGATAGTTTCAAAGGTATGGTGCTAACAGAGCAGGTTCTTGAAAAGGAAAATAAAAAATCTCTTTAAACTGAGTGAGTTGCAGTTTGTTGAAATAGTAGGAGTATCTCTTACTCCCACCAAGTGTAGGAAGAATAGGAAAGTTTGTTCCTCACAGGAAAGCAATTTGTTCCTGATAAACAACCTGGTCCTTGAGCAATTGTGAGAATTGTAGCTACTCTTATCTTGAGGATGGCATGTGCCACAGGGGAAAAGAAAGAGATCCCAAAATCCTAGCTTCTCCCTACCTCTACATTCCTGAAGATCATGAATTACAGAGATCTACCAGGACAGGGCTTGCTAAGCCCTTTCTCACTTTCTGTCTCTCTGGGAAATTTTCAAGTCTATATAATGTAATAGCCCCCTGTTTAATCCTCTCTTGAGGTTAATAATTTGCCCCTAATACTGACATGATAAAAGTATGAGGCTAACTCTTGGTTAATCGTTCTTCCCTCTGTGGATATTAAGTTCTGAAGGTGAGTACATAATAAGCTTTTGCACATTTATGGTTACAGTGGAATAGAAGAAACTTTGCTTCATCTTACACAAGCTTGGAGGTATGAGCCTATGTATATATAAATATAATATATATATATATATAATATATGTAGGCATATATGTATATATACACATACATGGACACAGGCTGATGCCTATGTAAGTGTGTGAGTGTGCATTGCTTGGCTTGCTTTGGCACCACAGGAAATGTATCTGATAGTTTATGAGTGTTTATCTGTTGTGCTCTGAACTCTCAGTCATACACAATCCTTTTGAGGCTCCCACAGTCTCCTCTGTTTTTTGCAGGCAAAATGCTGCTACCCATAGGAGTGCTACAAGGGAAAGGGAGAAATTGTTTCCAGTGTCAGTTTATCTGCAATAAAACCACTTCCACTGATTTGCTAGAGAAATAAATCTGGAACTTGTAGCTTCTCTACAGGTTATTCTGCAATCATCCATGACATGTTGACAAATGAACTATATTCATTCTTGCCTACTGCTCAAGCTGCAGGAACTTCAACTTCCTTGAGAGATACAGAAAATAATAAGGTGGAATTATCTGAATATTATCAGTTAAAATTATATAACGTGCCTGAAATTCATTTCATCCTTCTTGGCTACCTGTACTGCATATGGGTTCCTTCACAGTCTCCTTACATCACATCTGAGTTATGTCAGTTCAAATTTAATTCAATTTAAAGATTGAATTTCTGAGTGTGGCTACTAGAGACTAACAGATAAACCTTCATCAGGATATAACAAGGATATTTGAAGCTTATTTGACTTGTTAGTACCCTTTCTCACAAATGTTGCAGTGCAACTGCTTCAGGATGGGGATTTCCAAAGATAGAGACAGACAGCACTTAAGATGTTGTGACATATCTCTCATTAACTATGCGCTTTCAATGTAATTATATGCCATGCTGCCTTGTAAAAGATCACAAATGGTGACTGCAACACTACTGTCAAGACTGAATAAGAGAACTTCTGATATCAAAAATTTGAAATCAATGCAAAGATTAGCTTAAACTAGAAGAATTCTAAAAATAAGATAGACAGAAATAGGTGATGGATAACTAGTCTTTGTTCTGTTCTCCTCTTCTGTTTTCTTTCTTTCTCCATCTGTGCTTTAGTTAAAGTATTATTCAAGTCACCAAAAAGATGTTTGCTCAACAAAACCCTCAAAATGTTCTTATGAATTTAAATATTTAAATTTAATATTAATTTGGGAGGGAAAATTCAAATTCTTTAACTTTTGTGGGGGAGAGGAATCTGTAGGTAGGTGATAAAAAAGAATGACTGTATGTGGCCACTAATTTACTGATCCAGCACATCAGCTCCCTAACAAAGGCCAGCTGGGAAGGCAAAAGTAATGTAATATGCGTCCTGCTTACTTTTCACTAAAGGAGACATTACATAAAGCATCATCATCACTGGTTTAGTCATACCATTTTTCACTTCAAGATTTCAGTACATTGCCAGTATTTATTTTTCCACTGGGCTCACCCTCATGCTCTTTCTGGATATGCATATATAAACTCCTGCCATATATGTTCACTTTTAACAGCAACAATTTAAATGGTCTAGTCATAAGAGCTTATAAATTAACATTAACAAAGAAGTTATGCTTTCATTGCAATCATTCCTCAACCAAAAATACCCCAAGCATGCAAGGGAACTGGCTCATGCAAAATTTTGGGATGTAGGAAAGAACAGAAGGATATCATAGATCCATCTCAACTCTCACTCACTGAAAGCTCAGTTTTAGACCAACCTAGATGCACATTGCAGTAATTTAAATTAAGACATTTCTCTGCAGGCTACATAAGCAAATGTAAATACCAGCTAAGGAGACTGTGTGCTTCTTTACTATCAGTCAGCCCAGGAAAGAGCTGGTTACAGGGTGATGGCTCCCGTCCTCACTCTGTAGCTGGTGAGCCTTCAGGATTTTTCACAGCTTCAGTTTTTTCCTGGCATCAGGAGGGGAATCTGGGGCTGCCCAACAATGCACTTGCCTTCCTAGCCCTTGCTCTACTTGCAGCCTAGCTCTCGCCTCTCTGAGTAGTTGCTTTTTCTGGAGAATGAAACACTTCGCCAAAGCTGAAACAGCAGTAGAAATATTCCCTCACCTTTTGAAAATGGTGTGTGCCCTGCTGTTGTCTGTGCCTGTGATGTTGCTCAGACTGGAGCTGTCACACTGCCAGCATGGTCAGCATCACCCCAGTATGCCTAGCAGTCTGGGATAGCCCTTGCCTACAGCTTTCTCTCTCTCATTCATGCTCCCGGATAGCAGCTAGATAGCTGAAGGAAGAAACGAAGCCGAAAGTTTTTCCACTTTTTCCACACAAGTTGTAGTTAACATTTCTCTTTAATGCTCGGTAATAGAGAAATAAGGGGAAAAAAAAAAAAAAAAAAAAAAAAGGATTAAAAACAATGCCAGTAATCAGTGAAAAATTCTCTTCTTCTTGAAAAAAAAACAAGAGTGTAAGTAAGTACACAGCAAGCAGAGACTCACAGACACTTCCATAAATAATCCCAGAGTACCACCCTGACTGTCTAGTTAGGCCTACTCAGTGCTACTCAGATGGTGCAGCAAGAAGAATTTTTTCTCTTTGGACAAGTGTATCCTATATGGAATAATACACACTTTTAATTTAACAGTTTTAATGAATGGAGAACTGATCACAGTTCAGAAAATCTTCCAGGATTACCTGTTACAGAGTAAAATATGCTTCACGTTTTAAGGAACTGTCTCTCAGGAATGTTACTTGACATATGCAGAGTAATAGATGGTTTCAAGTTCAGAAAAAAAATCCAAGTAAGCCTCCTGTAAGACAGAGAATGCTATTTTCCCCAAATACCTTTTCTTCATGATGTTATTTATTAAAAAATATGAAAAAAGTAACTCCTCTTGACCTTCTGTCTATCTATTTGCAGCGTGTTGCAGAAGCATGTAGTGCATTTGCTTTATCTTTAGTGGAGGCTTTTGCATTATTTGGGACTGATAACAACAAATGTACGCTGGCTAACACTCCCCTGAAGGAACCTGGAGTGATGGGACTGTTTACTTCATTGGGCAGGCTTCCTGGAAAAGCTTATTCTTGCAATAAGGCATCTACCCCGGTTTGACCCTGCATTTGATGTCAAGATAATACATTGCTATGGATGTCACAAGCTCAGCGTAATTTTCCTTCACTAGAAGCTTAAACACAGTCAAAGGAGATGGTCTCAAAGTAGACAAGATCCAATTTAATTGCAAATATCTATACGATTAATAAGAGAAATTTGTTTATGACTTACTTATGAATTTAAAAAAGAGCTAACATTTCAGTTTCTAGTGTGGTCCTTGATCCTACTGTCTGGCACATACATTCATTTTTGCAACCCTTATATATGTGATAAGTAAATGCAACTACACACTATCAACTCTGTCCATCTATTTTAGAAGGAATTTGCATATTTACATACCTTACATTCATATACTATGTAACAAGTGTACTAATCAATTACATTTAATTTTTTGTCACTGAAAAACATGAAACAACAACTACTATACATAAGTAAGTATTTCAGATAATAATAAAAGGGAAAAAAATGACAATTTTTTAGTAATTTACTTTCCAAATTAAGGAGAAAACCACACACTTTCCCACTGAAAGATGCTTTTCTTAAAGTCTATTTATTCCCTTAAAAGTAGGATGTTTTTCATGTTTCTTCACCAATTACAGAGAAATATATTTTTTCCAATATGGAAAAAATGTGGAAAGTGAATGTTTCTTAAATATTTTAAATATGGAATCAAAGAATCAGAATCATAGAATCATAGTGGTTGGAAGGGGACCTCCAACATTCATCTAATCCAACCCTCTGTTAAAGCATGTTCCCTACAGTGAGTTCCACAGGAAAACATCCAGGCAAGTCTTGAATATCTCCAGAGAAGCAGACTCAACCACCTTTCTGGGCAGCCAGTTCCAGTGCTCTGTTGCCCTAACAGTAAAGTTCTTTCTCATGCTTACATGGAACCTCCTGTGTTCCAGTTTGTGAGCACTGTCTCTCGTCCTGTCACTGGACACAACTGAAAAAAAGCCTGGTCTCATCCACTTGACAACCACACTTCAGATATTCATATGCATTGGTAAAAAAAAAAAAAAAACTCTCATCCACTTCTTCTCCAGGCTGAACAGTCCCAGGGCTCTCCGCCATTCCTCATAAGGGAGATGCTCCAGGCCCCTCACCATCTCAGAGGTCTTCCACTAGCTCTCTCTAGAAGTTCCCTGTATTTCTAGAACTGAGGAGCCCAGAACTGGACACAGGACTCCAGATGTGGCCTCAGCAGGGCAGAGGGGAGGATCTCCATCCTCGACCTGCTGGTCATGCTCTTTGTAATGCACTCCAGGATACCATCAGAATTTTTTGCAAGTAAAGTGAATTTAGTGTAAATCAAACCAATGGTTTTCCTCTGCCACCTCCCACTGTCATTGACAGTTGTTACTAACTACAATAAAATCATCAATCATAGCTGATGTATTGCCTTAAAGCCTCTGAGCTGGAATGTTATATCAGGTACTTGCAGCATTTTCACATTGCTTCCATCATTTACATCACTTTTCCTGTACAGAGTAGGACTCTCTCAGACAAACCAGCATTTCTCCATGTGCACACAGGACAGACAGGGAGGTCACAGTTCTGTTTACCTACAGTCCTACTTTACCTAAAGTGAGCGTAAAATGTTTGCGTGCTGATGGTGACCATAAACGACCACAAATCGCCTTAGATCAGATCAAAATGTATTCACTAGAAGGCTTTACCAGGGATCATGTTAAAGGCCTATACTGAAGAAAAAATACAGCATACACTCAAGATAATTTCCAAAAAATCTACCTGATGTCTTAAGAAACGGATCTTAACAAACAGATCTTGAGATATCAACTGTACTGAAGCCCAGGGTTGCCCAAATCATGACTCTCTTCTAAACTGCCCTCTGATATTCTTCTGTAATATTAAGGCAAATTGTCAAAGCTCCTATCATCAGAAGATTATTCATAGATGAAGGATCCTCCAAAGGATGAAATAGTCACAACATATCCTAAGGCTGAATTATTTCACCCCTAAAAAAGAATTGGTTTCATCTTTTTTTCTCCCTAAGTATAGCTAGTTCTTTATCATCCCCAAATAAGATATTTTCTCTGCATCTTGTCTTTTAACCCCTGCCATTTCCTGATGCTTTAATTCATTTCTTCAAGCCACAGGCCAGCTTCACTGCTGATTAAGTCTGGAGAATTTTAGGACAGTACAGAACAAGACAATTACCTTAAAGGTATGAAAGGTCTATCACTGCACTCTGCATGCCATAGAATGTGAAAAAGGCACAAGTGCCTAAGATTGCAGTAGTTTACATGGCACACGGTAATCCGTAATGAATTACAGCTTGTTTCAAAATATGAGCTCATTTGGCTCAGCTGGCTGTGCTGTTCAAGTGTTTAAAAACAATTATAAATAAAAAATAAACTGACATATTGTACAGCCAAAACAGAAAATTGAGTAGGGAACAAAATGAGAACACGCTGCCAGCAGTACCAGAAGCATCTTTCTGAATTGCCCTGAAGTTGCTTTTTTTCCTAACAGACGCTAAATCACTTCTTTTTGTTTCTTTTGGAAATGAAATTTGAGTTGGTCTTCTGTTACTCAAAAATGAAATTTCATATCCGCTCTCCTCACCTTTCTCCAGTCTTGCAGCAGCATGGAATTGCATTGCTATTGGGCTGCAAAGTCAAAACTGCACTGAAGAGCTCAGTTAGCCCATATACCTTCACCAGCTCCAATTATTTTTCCCTTGTCGTATTGTCTTTATATTCCAAATTATTTACTCCTTCTAAATACAGTAAATCAAAAGAGAAATAAATTATCTTCAAGAAAGTGAAATCTGCTCTGTTCCCTAAAAGTAAGACATAGTAAGACTGAAAGACTTAGAAAATGGAACAACACTGCATGAAGTTTTCTAAAATTGCATTAATAAATAATACTTACATCAATTCAGATAAAGTCTACAACAGTTTCTGTAATTTGTTGGACAAAACTTCATAAAATTTTGTTGAGCTAGGTTTGGCAAGTTTGCGTATCAGGACCAATACTTTTGTTATTTGGAAGCATAAGCATAAAGCAAAAGGTGGAAATGACAGGCATCTTTGTTCATTCAGTGCGTGCAAATCAGGTAGAAGAGGATACTGTTATTATATGATCAAGGCAGGACAGCAAAGGAATTAAAATATTCTTGATATGCCAAAGGGGTTTTCATGGCCACCACACTTCTAGGAATGAAATGCCCAGTGACAAATCCAATTACTCAGAGACTATTTTATCACTTCACTTGAAGAATTACAAAATAATTATTTTAAAATATGGCTGTAATCAAAGAGAAAATATAAACAAGATGCAATGGAACTATATATTTCAAAGCTGTTTTGCAATATATATATTTCCTCAGTATCTCAGCTAGTTTTCACCTCTATTTCTTCCATTCTCCTCTGCTAAGCTGGAATATGCATCTGTTAAAATGCCCCTCTTATTTTTACTGTCTTTTTTCTTTTCTGCTGCCCTCAAAACAAGGGGAAAGCTCAGAGCTCCTTCGTGAATACTAAATTAACAGTATTATTGCTAGAGTCATTCCTCCTTTTCTTGCTATAAGTATTGCACGAAGGCTAATGTGAAAGAGGTAAAATTTGGAAAGAGGAATACAACCCACACTTATATTGCTAATTTCTGAGTAGTTGCTTTCCCAGATATTATCATTTCCTACCATACAGCTCCATTATTTTTCTGAACTTTTAATAACTGAAATTTATTGCTATGGTACACATTACCAAAGTAGACTGTGGTATCTATGCTGTTTAAGAAGTTCCATCACTGACACTGCCTCATCTTCATTGCAAAGAAAAACTTTTGGAATGAAGATGTAGTGACAGACAAAAGAGGCTGTAAAGAAGAAAGACAGCATTTTGCACAGGCAAATGTTGCTCTAAAAAAGGTGTACAATTACAGTGCTTCTGCAAACATAGGAGTGAATTGAGGGAGGTGAGAGCCCACAGTTAGATTTCCCCTCTGTAGAAGTATTTCCTTCCTACTATCATCTTCGGACATGAGGCTGCTCAGGCAAAGTTGGTTAGGAGTATTTCATTGTATCTTTGAATTTGACCCTGCCAAGTGATATTCATATGGGGATTGCTTTCTTGTTCTAGTAGAATACAACAGCCATTAGACCAGCAATTCAGATTTCAGAGATTTTAAGTCACCTTGAAGAAGAATGTACAACAAAGCTTATTAAACATTTAATGTCTCCTTCTGAAGAGAGATAGAGGACTCCACCAGCATATGGCCATATGCTTTCTTAGTAACTGTATTTCCATTTTTTTGAAAGACCCTACTTGTTCACAGAGTGCCAGCGTGGATTACATGCATGTATGTATTCTGCTCCAGCAGGGACACGTCTTTCCATGATTGCCAAGCCTCTAATGTCAAGGCTTCCATTAACTATAGAAATGTTGCTATCGCTTCCCCTACTAATAATAGCAACTTGCCAGACCTCAGTTGCTAAATGGACTTGAAAAATGTATACAGCTAATGATTTCCTTGATTTGCTGTCAAAGTTGAGGTCAAAAATAATCTCAAGAGATGCCAAACTTGGCCTTTTCAAAGTTTTATGCTTGTCAAATTTTAGTGCAGAAGATGGATTATCAATGCAAACACTGGGAGAGCAACAGTTTGATGTGTACAGTGCCTCAGACTGATTTGGATATATAGACATTTTGCTGTCAGCAGAATCAGAAACGGGATGATATGTCAGTTGTGCTCAGAATGGATTCCTCTAGCTCCTGTTCAAAAAGGACCCATTACCATCAGCTTACCCTCAAATTCATCTTAGTTTTTTTCTATTCAAGAACAATCAGACAAACAGTAAAGTAAACCTATCTGTAATGCCTCCCACTTCTCTACAATTAGCTTTCCTTCTAAAAGCCTGCTACAGGCTCTATTCACTGCAGGAAAGAATTGCAAATTGTGCAGGAAACCTATTTCCCCTTAGGGAAGGTGTGGGCCATAATTTCATTCCTTAACATTATAATAATTAGTCTTTTTGTTGCTTTAAAAGTTGTAAAATATATTGAAAATTAATAACATTGCTGTTATTAATTGTGAACCACCAAAATGCAAAACTTTCCACAATAAGGAGGCAATATTCTCAGTGGGGCATTATCCTACTGGCAAAGAGAAATTACTCAGGAAACAGCCATGCCTGAGTCAACTGACAGAAAGCAATCAGAGCTTTTCTCCAGCACTCAGAAAACAGGCAATAGCATAATTGACTCATTGCACTGTTTGAAATAAACCATCTAGACAATGTACAGAGAACATAATCATGATACTGGAGACACAACTCCTACAGACTGAAAGAGCAGCTAAGAAATATATCAAGACTCAGGTCAAGACTAACAAGACACTGACATCATTGACAGATTAGATAGCTAGACTGGCAGACTACTTGTAAATAATGATGCAGCCACATTTAACATAGCACATAATATTATTTCACTTTATGAACCTACACTCAGGAATTACACACACTCTTTAGTCTGCACATGTACATACATAAGGGAAGAGACAAAGATGATTTATGAAAAGACTACACACGCAGTCCATGTGATACAAGTAATGACCTCTCTGGGCAGCCTGTTCCAATGTATCACCACTCTTTCAGAGAATAACTTCTAGTATCCAACCTGAACCACCCTTAGTGCAACAAGAGGCCATTACCCCTCATCCTATCAATGTTATCTGGGAGAAGAGGCCAATACCCACCTCACCACAACCTCCTTTCAGGTCATTGTAGAGAGTGATAAGGTCTCCCCTGAGCCTCCTCTTCTCCAGAATGAATCATAGAATCATAGAATCATAGAATCACAAGGTTGGAAACGACCTGCAAGATCATCTAGTCCAACTGTCCTCCCATTACTCTTGCTACCACAAGCTACTAAACCATATCTCATAGCTTCTCATCCAGACGCCTCTTGAACACTGCCAGGGACGGTGACTCCACCACCCACCTCCCTGGGCAGGCCATTCCAGTGCCTGACCACTCTCCGAGAGAAAAAGTTTTTCCTTACGTCTAACCTAAACCTCCTCTGGTACAACTTGCGGCCATTTCCTCAGGTCATGTTTGTTGCCTGGGAGAAGAGGTCAAACCCCTCCTCATCACAACCTCCCTTCAGGGAGCTGTAGAGTGCAATGAGGTCTCCCCTGAGCCTCCTCCTCTCCAGACTAAACAATCCCAGCTCCCTCAGCCACTCCTCGTAAGACTTGTGCTCCAGACCCCTCACCAGTTTCGTTGCCCTTCTCTGGACACGCTCCAGGGCCTCAATGTCTTTCTTGTAGTGAGGGGCCCAAAACTGAACACAATACTCGAGATACAGCCTCACCAGTGCTGAGTACAGGGGGATGATTACCTCCCTGCTCCTACTGGCCACGCTATTTCTAATGCAGGCCAGGATGCCATTGGCGCTCTTGGCCACTTGGGCACACTGTCGGCTCATGTTCAGCCGAGCATCAACTAACACCCCCAGATCCCTTTCCTCTTCACAGTCATCCAGCCACTCATCCCCAAGCCTATAGCGCTGCATGGGGTTATTGTGGCCAAAGTGCAGGACCCAGCACTTGGCCTTGTTGAACCTCATCCCATTCACCTCATCCCAGCAATACAGTTTATCTAGATCCCTCTGAAGGGCCTCCCTACCCTCAGGCAGATCAACACTTCCTCCCACCTTGGTGTCATCTGCAAACTTACTGAGGGTAAGCTCAATCCCCTCATCTAGGTCATCAATAAAGATGTTAAACAAGATGATGGGCCCCAAAATGAACCAATTCAAGTTCCCTCAGCTGCTCCCCACAGGACTTGTGCTCCAGATCCTTCACAGCTTTGCTGAACTTCATTGGTGGGGAATTATGTCACCAGTTTTTGTTGTTATGCCAGGGACAGCTGCCCTGGAAAACCAGATGATAAGTACTATGGCTTTACTCTGGAAATGGTGATGATCAAACCAGAATCCCTTTCCTCAGCACAACCTCTTTTTGCCCATGCTCAACCAGAAATATATATATATAAATATGCAGTTTACAGTCATTCATGTGTCTTCTGGATGCATTCTTTATGTTTTGTGGGATCTAATTATTTTTCTATGGCTTTCATGATCACTATTTTAACAATTAACATGATAAAATTCGATGCTATAGTTCTAGTGGCTGAACTGTGCTTCCTGTATTTCAGGTTTCTGGTAAAGTTTTATATAAAAATAAAACTGCATTTTTTTTCACTAATTGAAGTAAGTGACACTAAGTACAATCTGGAATAGGACACCAGTGATTTTGAATTAACATTAAATGGGAAACTGTTTAATATCAATTGTTATTAAATGGGCACATTAGCATTAAATTAGTGCTACATGGCATAAACAAACCTTTCCATTAAGCAAGCCAATATTAAGTGTATTCAGTCTTTTACAGTATGGGCCATTCAGTCTCAGGTTCCCTCAGATGGAAGATGCTTCTTGATAAATGGGCATTTATCTCATTTATGCCTCTTTAGCTTCAGTTCCATCTGATTTCTATTTTAAATATTCAGTGGATAAGACGTTCTTGTAAATTTTACTGTGCATTTATTCTATGGATCCTGCCAACTAACTGTCCTTTTCCTTGAGTCTTTTCTTTGAGCTTCATCTCACATACATATCATTAGTTATTTTTTGCTGTTCCACAAGATGAATTCACAGGGTTTGATACTTCTCCAATTTAAATAAGAACCAACTGCTGATATCAATAAAATTGTGCTGTATAGGGAAGAAACAAATGTAGAAAAGGGCTTTATATTTTTAAAAAGACATTCAGTGCCAGAGCACATTTCTAAGTTATAAGAACTGGCAGCTTCTAAGATTCCAGAATCATTTTAGAAGTGAGCTATATATGAAGAAAAAAATGCTCATATTGTAATATTTATCTTTACTGGAAATCCTTGTCACTAGCTGAATGATAGATAGCAGTTCAATCGCATGCTGAGTGGGGTACATGCCATGAATTTTACTCAAATAAAAGCTTACAGGAAAAACTATTCGTGGTGGACCATATCTGAAAGCTAAATGTTTGGATAGTCTTAATGAGAAATTATCACACTCCTCTGTCTGTTTGATAATCTGAAGTTCCTCCAAAACCTTGTTTTTGGGTATGAGAGGATAAAGCTTGACATCTTATTTATTTATAATGAAAGAAGCCTTGGTTTCATAGTCACCAGATTAACTTTAAGCCATACAGTAAACAAGAACTCTTGGATCGTTGAATCTCCTGATTCTCCAGAGACCATGTCTTTAACTCACTGAACAAATTTCTCAAATTTTAACATAAAACCCACCATGCGAAGACCAAACTCACCATGAGAGACTCTCAAAAGAACCACCTATCTGTCACATCTTGAGTTTGGAATTGAAGTATCTTCCCAGAAGGGAACAAAAGACATATGTAGTGTATTAATGAAATAATAGCATAAATACACTTATTTTCTTAAAGGAATTTTTCATGTTTCTCATCTCAAGATAGGGAGTTTCATAGCTTAAAATTTCTTTTTCAGTGAGTTTGTGAAAGCTCCAGCCTATATTTTCTTGTATATATGAGCTGATTTAAAGAAAATAAAAAGCAGTTCTTGCAGTCTGCAAGCACTGAATCTTACTGAATTGTCTTCAGAGAGAAAGCAAAATAGCATTATACAGGAATATTGTGCAAAACAGCTTGTCCTGTCTTTGTGAAGTGGCAGCATGTTAGAAAACTGATGCGACAGTTTGATGGGTTTCCATGGAAACCGCTAGACTTGAATGCATGGGTGCGCAAGTAAGCTTGCCAGGTGCCCGCTGTTGGTTTGAAGGAGGGAAAAATTACATTTCTATGACAGTTATATAGATTAGCTGAGCAAAACACTTTCCAAAGTGATGTACTTGCAAAAATAGATAAGCACTGTCCAGACTAAAATTTGCTTGTACTTCTTACAGCAAGCTGTGTAATTCAATCTCCCCTTGAAAATGTCCAGATTGCAGTTTCTGCCCACTCACTGTTTCACCCCAAATACTATGGTCATCTGCTGCAAGGTAGTTTTCTGGGGGAAAAAAAAAGAAAAAAGCAAACTCATAACACAGCAGGTAGGATGAAGATACCAGTATTGAAATGGGAAAGTTATTCCCTCAAAGAAAACCACACAAGTATTTTGGATGCCAGTAAGATATGTAATAGAATGAATCAAAATAGGGGTTGTTTGATAATCCTTTACATTCATTACTCCTGTCTGATGGGCTATTTTTAAATAGCTGAACATAGCCAGGCTCGCAGCTACTATAAATCATCATCACTTTGATGAAATCAGTGTAATTCTGAAAGCTTCTCTAAACAGAGGATTTAACACAGTATTCTTCAAGGGGAGGATTGGGAACAGGCTGAATTGTACTGGGTGACTCACACGTACCCTTTCTCAGCATGAGGATGTTGTCTTCTTCAGTAACTCTTGGAACACACTTAGCATTTAAATAAGCAATGCAAATACCAGGATGTTGCAGTAACACTAGGCTGTACAAAAGACTTTTGCATATGAGAAATTATAAAGAACCTAAACCATCTGGCATAACTCCAAAGAACATAGTGCTAGGTTAGAAGCTCAGATGTTTCATTGTTTTGTCTATGTCCGTGAGTCTTTTGCACAGTTGGAGATGACATTTTTTTTTGCCAGCGTGTAAGAATCTTCTAACATTTAGAATTTCTGGGAAAAACAACTTTTGAGCAGGCTACAGGCATTGTGCTCTGGGAAATGACAAATAACTGGAGAAACTTGTATGTCCACATCACTGTAGGATATAATTGTTTCTTAGGAGTTTGCATATCTGTATGGGGTCTACACTCAGGGCATTTACCTGAGAGGTCAAACAAAAGGTCCTACCCCAACCAAAGAAACCTTAAAAATACTTACACTCATTCTTATATATCCCAGACTAGCCTAGTAAGTCACCAAAATGACAGTTCCCTTAAGAAGTCACTGAACAAAAGCTGAGAACTTTCATGAATGAATCCCTTGAGCTCTGTCAGTGCCTAGAAAAGCTATTGTACAACTGTTAACACAGATAGTGAACTCAGATTTTGGATCACTATCGCTATTAGTAACAGACTAATAATAACAGTTAGAACCAGCTAATTAAAAACAAAACAAAAACAAAGAAACAAAAACCCAACAACACCTGCACACATTGTTTCTTCTTTGACTAGAATGGGTATTTATGCACTGAACTCACATGGAGATTTGCTTATGAGTTTTTTTGCTTAACCTCCACTAAACAGCATCTTCAGAATCAAGCATTCATGTTAGTAATAAGGGACCGTTTTAAAAAGATGCATTTCACACAGCAGTCTCTTAATTATATAGGCATACAACTTGATAATAATTCAGTGACTGTCTTTTAAGAACACCACCAACTTGACAGATATTAATAGCAATACTCAATGGAAGCCTATACTCAAGCATATTTTTTTCTTAATTGCTTGCTGTTTCACGAAAGATATCTTTTCAAAACATGTGTTGTGTCTCTATTCTAAAAGTGGGCTGCTGCCTTTGCTTTAAATTTTGATCAGGACCTTTCCAAAGAGTCCAGCCACGAGTCCTCTCAAGGGTTAGCTGCTGATACATACAGCTGTTGCAGATGTTGCTCCTTTTCATATTACTTCTCTTGCAGATGGGACATTTGTGTTCTATGAGTAGAAGAGGTGGGAGAGAGCACTATCACTGTGCAGAGGTACAGAACAGTCTCCAGGCCCCATAGCTGGTCCAGTGGGCTGAGAACAGAACGATATAACAGTTTCAGAAAAGGTACTAATGAGTTGTTTTGTACACATGTCCATAATGGCATTTACAGCATTATAGCGGTACTTTTCCATTATTTCATTTGACTAAATCACTGCTTCAGGATAAAACGATGAGACAAAGAGAATCTTGTACAAATGTATTTAGTATAATGGCTGAATGAGCTGACTCTGGAGAATCTTGCATGTTCAGGCAATATTTTCTTTCTGGGTTTTCTTGACACTAATTCTGTTTCTGGCTTCCTATAATACATAATTAATATGAAAATTAAAGCATGAGTGGAGATCAGAAAGAAAGTCACAGTACTTGAACTTTGTTGTTCTTCCTTTCCTGGACCAAATAATTTGTATTACAGTAATGCAAACTCTGTTAACACTAAGCAAATATCAATTTCAGAAACTAACGACAATATTGGACAAGATGCTAGCCAAATGATTTGCAGAAGATTTTTGGGTAATAAAACTTATGCATTTACATTTTTCTGAAGACAAATTCCAAAGCATGAAACTTTTAATCCCCAACTACTATAATTTCTGAAAGAAGTCAACAGACAAGAGCTGTTGGTAGGGCCCTGTAACTTCACTTCATGTTACTTAATGTAAAGTCTTTGATAAAGGCTTCTGATAAATGGGAGATTCACTAATCTACTGGTATTTAGCTGGAAGTGACATCATGTGACACTTTCAAGTCTATCAGACAGAGAAAATATTGGCCATATAATGGGGCCAAATAATTCTACACTTGGTATAATTACCTCCATGTCATAAGCATATCAAAAAGAACACGAAAAAATAATTAAGAAAACAAGAAGAGAAACACAAAACAATTCTGAAAAAAAGTACCTTGGAATTCCCTGAGGGCATCTGGAGTTTGAGGAGCCTTAAATTCACATGGCTATACATTTTCCTGGTATGTACATTATCCAAATGCTGTTGTCAAATAAGAATGTCTCACCATACAGTATTCTCCACAGCTTTGTACAGAGACTTTCAAAATAGAGCCTTAGCAAAGGTTTCCACAGGCTTTGAATTCAGGCCCTACAGTTTTCACTCATACTGACACTGGGTACTTTGAAAAAATATATTTGGCTATGTGAAAGAAAATGTATCAGTTCTGTGAATAATGATCTGACCACAGTGATAACATTCCTATCTTTCGTGTGACAAGCAAAGTACCTGATGAACTTATAAAGAATGGCATGAACTTCTTGCAAGTTCTACTTTACTTTTAAAACTGCCTCTACACTGTTTTGCATGGACTGCAATTGCTTCTGCAAATATTGAGGAGGTTTTCTTCTGGAAAGAACTGCACTCGTGAAGACATGGGAACAGCTTGTATTTTTGTGGAAGTTTAACTTGGAAGACAGATAACGTATTTTGGGTACTGGTAACCTGAATATGGGACACAGATGTAAAACATATATTCAATTTGTCTGAATCAATTCTTCAAAGCAAAACACAGCCAAGGTAGCTCAGGAATAAAACAATGACCAGGAGCCAGCTCAGGCTTCTCAAATGCTTTGATTCATCAAATAACTATTCACATACTCCTGGACTTTAACCAAACAACATATAGATGCAAAGGCTTAAAACAAAGTTCATACTTAAACATTGGCAGGTGCCAAAAGTCTTCCAGAAAGGGGGTTCAATCCAGTAGGAAAAGTTGCCCTGTTCATCTCATCTGGGAGTCATGTATTCTGAAGCAACTTTATAACATGTAAAACATGATTCAGGAGAATAGTTTCCACATTGTACACTTATTTCACTTCTCAGTAACACTTCATAACTACAGGCTACTCAATAAAAATCTGACTGCAATAGGATTCTTTTGATTGGCTTACCATATCCCTCAGATTCATAGCAATGGGTGTACTGGCTGGAAGTGATCACTGGTACATCTGGGCCTGTATCACTTAAGAATCAGGACTACAGCCAGCTTAAGATTAGATCAGATGTTGCTTCTGATTTCTTAAAACCTCCAGGGATGAAGAGTCTCTGACCTCTCTGGGTAACATGGTCCAATACTGCAACATCCTCCCAGTGAGGAATTTTTGCCCTGATGTTTAGCCTGAACCACACAAGCTGCAATGTGTGACTACTGACCCTTGCTATACATTTGCTACTATTGCTAAGAATTTATCTCAGGCTTTTCTGTAACTCCTGTCCAAGTAGCTTGATGCTGTTACTTAGCCCCAAATCCTACCTTCAGCAGGCTAGATTGGTCCAGTAGAGTAGACCCTGATCATCAAGTTCTCAGCTTGACCATCTCTATTTTCTTGCCTTCTCCCTTGAACTGGAGAGTTCTCAAACTGGAAACTATGTGAAGTGTGACTGCACCAGTGCTGAATTATCACCTTCCCTTGGCCACGCCACTGCTAAGGTTTCTGCCATGCTGTTGGTGGTGTTTGCAAGGAAAACAGCTACTAGCTCTCACACTTGGCATCCGCTGTGGCCCCGGGTCTTGTTCAACTGGCAGCTGTTTGGACATTCTGTCCTCAACCTGCTGGTGCCTGCTGCTGCTCCTCCTCAGATAAGGAGCTTTGGATTCCTCTTTCTGCACTTCAGGAGGTTTCTCTTGACTTAAGATTTATTGGAACATAGCTCAGCTGTTCAGCATGTTAGGTATTCCCCTAGTTTAGCATCATCTGCAAATTTGCTAAGGGTACATTCAGACCCTAGTGTTGAGTAATTAATATTAATACAAGCTACAGGAATTAGTACTGATTAGTTGTAATTCCATAGTGCTCCCAAAGCTCAAGTGAGAAAAATGAAACATCTCAGTCAGGATTTCTAGTTGTCAAGAAAGAATAAGTATGGAATGTCAGAGTCCACAAGGCAGAAACATCTGCTGAATAGTTCTTGCTTGTTGCAGCATAGAGTGCTCAAGAGGAGTACAAAACAAAGGGATAAAAAGACATACTCTAAAAGAGTGAATAAGAGCAGAACATAAACACTAACATAAAATATGGATAAGAAGTGGCAAGGTGAACAATTTTTAACATTTTTATCTAGTCTACAGCACTTGTATTCTAGCAGAATATGACTCTGTATGGGTTCTATCTGCAAACATTTGCATTCTTCACTGTGAGTTTATCCGCCCCAGTGACTAATATTCCTTGGAGATGCCTCAAAAGTAGAAACTGAAAACAGGGCTTCACAGTCTCAATTCTTTTCACCATGGGTTCCTCCTTACAGTTAAAGAGTCAGTTTTTCTGTGCCTGGAGAATATTTTCCCAGGTGAGTCAGGACTAATAATATCTTGTGGGATAAAGTGTAGTTTTCTAGGAGCCAACCTCAAGTTGCACACAGGGGAAAAAAAAAAAAAAAAAGAAATCAAACTACCATTTGTGCCCGTGAACTGACTAATGTTTTTGTAGAGTAACTTTGTCCTTTAAAAAAAATTATTTAAAATTTTTTGGAAAGGAAGGTATCAAGCAGGCTATTTTCACTTGAGCACAGGGTATTGCACCTCATTGAGTTAGAAGAGCTCTCCATTTTAGTTGACCTTGCCTTCTATATATAATCTATTCTCAGGAAAAGAAAGCTTCAATGTTCATATTATATCACTTCTTTATTGTAAGTTGGCCATAGCAAGGGAAAGAAATATCTGAACTCCAAAGGAAGATAGTTTCTATGTTATTATGATGGGACTGAGGATTTACATGTCTCCAAAACCAGAAGTCATGCATTTTTTCTCCTGATAGAGGAATAAAATCACCTATGAAACAAGTTCATCAAGCCTAAATGAGGACTAGTTTGGTGATCAGTTTTACTAAGGAGTATTTCAATCTGACCTCCATTTCTGAGACAGCTAACCTACTCTGCGGTAAATTCTGCCAGAAGATACACAATTTTTCCACTAAGAGGCTCCCATGCATTCCTTAAAAATTCCTATGACATGAAAATCAGTCTGCTTCACACTGCATTACTCGATATCTCTGAAGAACCACTGGGGAAGGACATTCTGTTCTTCCAGTGGCACAACACTGAATCTTTTCCCGCATTTTGCTGTTTTCATGAAGCCATCAGCAGAAGCCAACTGTACTGTACATATATGTTCAATGCAGTGGCATAGTCAGCCCTCCTTGCACTACTAAATTGTAAATCCACTTAAATTGTATAGTTACAGACAGTTTTCTTGAGACTAATTCTCTACAAATGACAAGTTCAATGTCTGCTCTCAAGTGAGATAATGTAGGACTTGCATACACTAGTGTTATAAATCATCTGGCAATGCTTTGTGATGAAAGCACTTCTTTTTTTGCTTGAAACAGTTTTTGGTTGATAACTGGAGATAAACCTGATACATTTTGTGAAGCATCTCCTCTCAGACTGTGCCAAAAGACCCAGTGAGCACCTGGAGGGACAAGAGGTATAAAGTGATCAAGACTGCTTTTCATCTGAATTTAAATGCATACTGAGGTATAACAGCAACTTAGCCCTTCATTGTAAACTTTGGCCTTACATAAAAAGCCCTGACTAGCCTACAGCATTACGCATTCCTCATCAAAAACCAAACTGCAAAACATTTTACCATGAAGAGCAACTCTGGCAAAAAGTAGCTCTCATCAAAGTGATGATTTGACCTGAAATGCTGAGTCAAGGAGAATCTAAGAAATTCTCTTTTGGCCCCAGGAATACAAGTTCCCTTGATTTCCTACATACGGTGTTTTCACTCATTTTTCTTCATCTTCTTTCTTAACCTAGCGCAAAACTGTTCAATCCTTCCCTGCAGTTAGGAACATTTATTCAGATGCAAATTACACATGCACATTACACATTCAAGGGAGAACTCACTACCAAGAGCAAAGGGTGGGCTTACATTTGAGTTTGTATCCAGGCTCAGCTGGAAAATCAGGGCACCTTGTGGACTCTGTCCAAAGTGCACTTACCCCTCTAGATTTGTCCCTCCCAAGCAGCAATCATAGCAGGCTTCTTTCTTTTGATTTGGTTTCCATCAGCAATTTGCACAAATTACTCCTCAGCTAAGTCTACTCAGTACAGTGTTGCACATTAATGCATGGGTTCATTTCCTTGCAGCTGTGTGCTCAGCAGAGGTTGGTCTATAAAAGCTGCCATCAGCTATTGTCAAATAAGAAATGAGAAATGTTATTAGTGGGAATTGTGATTCTTTTTTCCACTAGCAATGAATCAATGCTCTACTGCTTGTTTATTGAGTTACAGAATATTGGCAAAATGCTGCCCTTATGTCCAAAGAACATTCTTTCAAAATTTTTATGACTACGCTGCACCCACTGTAATTGTGTAACTGCACTTCCTCTGGATTAAGACAACCTGCATTGTGGGGTGTCTCACAATTTATGAGCTAAAGGAGTGAGAATATCTTCACTGAATACAATGTCCCAGCAGAAGGGAACAAGAAGGCACTAGCCACACAAGGCTTGAGTTATGGGCTATGGTGTCCTCTTCTTTGCTTTATGTTTCCATCCTCATGATGCCTGGTTCTAAATGCCTCCTCAAATTATCAGTTGCTCTCCCTACCCTGGGAATTTCTCCCAGCAGGTTCCTTTAGCCACTGCTCCCACCAAGTCCCAGTCCCTTTCTTGTATGACTTTTCTGGTCAGCCAGTCTCAGCTCCTGCCTCCATTCTGTTATTTCTTGGGAGGTGCCAGGAGCACGGAGCCACTCAGCTGTAGCTCAGCACAAGAGTTAGGACTCTTTCCCACACATAGGCTTGCTTTTCTGCACACCTATGATGTTAACAGAGGAGATTATGAGCATATTCCTGAGCACAGATTACCAACGAATAGATGAAATGCAGGACTAGCACTGAAGAATATACTGCAGAGCTGACAGATTCAATCCCTTGAAAAGTAAACCAGTTTCTCTCAGCTAATTGCAACTGCTTAGACTTTGGGTATGTGGAAATGAGCAGGCTCACTGTGGAGCCAATGGAAGAAGCATAGGCAATCCCACAGTGCCCTATGAACATTTTCCATGCCTTCCTCTGGATGACAGAGTACTCAGAGCCTCCCATCCTTCCGGGCAGCCTGAAAAGGGATCCCAGAGTCCTGATCACTGTGATCACTTCTTCCAGCTCAGAGCTCTTAATCAAGCTTTGTGGTTCAAATGGAAACAGAAGAAAGGCTTCCCAAAGAGCCTAAAACTCTGACCATTCTGGTATATTCAGCTTGTAGGATGTGAATGGCTGCCAGGAGAAACACCCCTTGTTCTGGGATGCTGATGGAAGAAGATTTTCTTCCACTAGTCTGGCCCTGCCACCAGGGGAGAAACATGCTGAATGTACAGAAAAGAGAAGCTGGCATTCGTCTGGGGAACCAAACCCAGAGGAGTGAACTCTACATGGTGAAGAGGTGTAATCAATGCATCTAAAGGCTGCTTATTCAACTAATTAGGAACTGGGTACGTGACTATAGGAAAACTGCAAAGGATCTGAAAAGAGTAGTTCCTGAACGAATTCCTGCCTCCTGAAGGATAGTGAGCCTGACATAACAGGGTAAAAAGCAGCCCCCACAGCAGTTTCTGAATAAGAAATTGTGTTTGAAGACTGCAGAAGAGAAACTTGGCCTTCTGGAAAAGTAACAACTGAGGAAAACAAAAAGACACGGAGAGAGAGATTTTTCCAGCTGTAAACTCAATTGCTGTTCCAGATGGTGGCAGAAGAAAGTCACAATAGGATCACAGAGTATTTGCATCCCTGTGTATTCTGTGATGCTTATCTGCTACTTACAACTCACTTCATCCTGAAAAAAATAAAAAAATAAAAGATGAAGAAGACACCATCAAAGCTGCAAACAAGCTGAAAACTGTTACTGTAGGTTGTTTCCTTCAGATCTCATCATGCCTAGTCTCCCTCCCTCCCCCCCTCCCGCTACTGAAATGTGTGAAATATTATCTTTCTCCCTAAATATTCCAAAATTTATAACTGCTTCTGGCAGGGAACTAGAAACCTACAGGAGAAAGTAACAAATCAGGAGTGATCGTGCAAGTATCTCTTCCCGCCAAGAATCATCTGAATGATATGAAAGGGTAAAGTAAGAACAAGGCTCTGTCCTGGTCTAATGCCATGGTCCTGCAGAGAATGTCAAAGTGACTCCACCACCGTAAAGAGGCCCAGATCTGCCACTGAGCACTGACTTACCACACTTTCTGATTACCAGGGCTTTGCGTATTGCATCATGGAAAAGATAAACTCCCTTCATTTCACTAACTCCATAGTGCACATTTTTACATCAAAACAGTATTTTTGTTTTAGGAATATAGCAGTCTCTTAAACTGCCTGTTTACCAGCCAGATCCAGGCAGAGGAGTAGGCCAACTGGAGCCATGATATTAATAGTTGTGAAAAAAAGAACACTATCGCGTCTAATACAGTCATGAACAGATGGCCTGCTTGTAGCACAGAAATCCTTCAACCCATTTTCAGGCTGTAAAGTTCTCTGCGTCAAAATAAAATGTACCAAATAATGACTCAGGATGCTCTGCTTCCTTTCCAGGGGCATGTCCTAGCACAGAAACAATCTTCTACTTTTCCTATCTGTTTAACTCTGCGGCTTTTCTTACACTGAAACAGATTTATCATCATATTTTTCTATTCCTAGGCCTCTTACTTTCCTGTTGAACGTGATTCCCTCTGCTCCATTTCAGCTGCCTTCCTTCAACCCTGAGGTGTCCGTGAGAGACCCTGCAGACGCAGTAGCTTGTGGCAGAGCCCTTACAGGAACAATTCCCCCATTCCCTCCCACCTCCGTTCCCCCGGTGCCTGTGAAATCTCAGCAGTTAGGTCTTGTCAGGCTGCACTAGAGCTTTGCATAGCTTGGTTTTAAAGAAGCCAGACAAGGTGAAAAGGAGAGGAATTTTTTCCAGCTTCTCTCTCTTTTGACAAGTTGACATTTTTATGTGGAAAAAGATGAGAACATGAAGATTTTTTTTATTATTATTTTTAAGTAATAATTAGAGAGAATGAATGAGAGACAGGTTAATCACGTGGCAGCTGAGAGGCAGTGAATCACTGCTGGCATGTGTCATGACAGAGTCTTTGGACTGTGTTAAAGTGTCATGCATTAAACAGCCCTGTGTACCCCTCTGAGTTGCTTGGTGACGTGCTGAGCACAGCAGCTATTCTGACACAGGGCTGAGGGCAGCTCAAATGTTTTTAGACTGTCTTTAAATCTCATTGGCTTTCTGGTAAATATATGCGTCCACTACAGCTTTAAATATGACCTTGGAAGGGCAAAGTGTAAGGCACACTCTGTGGCAGAGTGTCCTCAGAGATTGTCACAGCTCCAAGTTCCTCCATGCACTCAAGTCTAACAAGTCAGATTCCAAATTCCTTGTTTTCTCTATTCTGAACACCAGACCTTCTACACAATGATTAATAATAGCAGAAGCTTTTGTGCTGTCTCCTCTCTTCTCAGTCCTACAGTTTTGTATTTAGAAACCTTTACAGTGTCCAAAACTCACATTATCATCTTTTTTGTTCCTATAGCCAAATCCTTTTATCACTGTTTTTGTTGGCTAATATTACCATAATGTAATTCAGTCATTTACCATTTAGTGCGTGCCTACACCAGCATGGACTTTAACCTAGCTCAGATGATCTCTTAAAAATATAGTCCACATACTGGAAACAGTCTAATTATTATTCCTGTCAGTAACTAAAGGTGGGCTATAAGAAAGAAGGGGACAGATTCTTTAGCAGGGTCTGTTGTGATAGGACAAGAGAAAATGGTTTCTAATTAAAAGAGGGGAGATTTAGACTGGATATAAGGAAAAAAATATTTTACAATCAGGGTGGTGAGGCACTGGAACAGGTAGCCCAGAGAGGTGGTGGAAGCCACCTGGAGACAGTCAGGCTGGAGGGGCTCCAAGCACCCTGATCCAGCTGTAGGTGTTCCTGTTCATTGCAGAGGAGTTGGTCTAGATGGCCTTCAAGGGTCCCTTCCAACTCAAGCAATTCTATGATTCTACAATTGTAAACTGAGAATAGAAAATTAGTCCATGCAGGAAAGTAACTGAAGAGCTGCATGATTCTGTGACCAGATCATGAGATACTGTGATTAAACAGTTTCAGGCATCTATGTGATATTTGCAACGTGCAAAGTAAAAATAACAGTAGTTTACTGAGAAGCAGCACACATATACATGCACCCACTCCTTCCCATGCACCTTACTTTGAAATAAAACAAAAATGCTGCGCAGAGTTAAAGGACTCAAAACAGAAAACAGGAGATAATCACCCCTCAGCAAGTTTTGTCCATTGTATAAAGCAAAATACAGATTTCATTGCATGAAAAACATATGGGGCTAAACTCTGTGCTGAAGTGATTCTCACATTGCTCTTCCCACCATTCTACACCATGTTTTGAATTTGTGGTTGACTGCACACTGGTGTGGGGGCTGTAATTTCAATATCTTAATTTTGTGACTTCTACTCATTTAAATTCTCATCTGCAAAGCTGCACGCAACTTGACCACAGAAAGGTCCCCAAGTCAGAAACACGGTACTTGCACACTGTCAATCAAAGTACCAAACAGCAGAATGGCAGCAGCTTGACTGAAAGGCAATAGCAAAACAGTAAGAATCATCCCAGTCCTGTCAAACTGCCATGCTCAGCCAGATTGTTGTTAACAGGGCTCTGAAAAGGGCTGGCTGAAGCAGTGGCTAGAAGGCAGCTCTGTCGCCCGGTAAAGAAAAAAGATGAGCTGCATTTCTTGTAATCTACAATGCTGAATTTCCCAACTTTCATGATTCAGTCAACTTTTTGTTGCAGAGAATAGGGGGTGGAGAAGGGGAGGGAAGAAGCTGGGTAGAAAAAAAACTTTTTCATTCTTCCCTTCTTTGGTCAGTCTGGTTTGGTTTATTTTATCTTGACTGTAGGAAAGGATAAAGCAGCCTGCCTTAGAACTTGTTTAAACATTGTTAGTAGAAAAGGTTTTGTTTGCTCTTCCCTTCACAATCGAAAGTTACAAGATATTAACATCTGCTGTCCTTTTTGAAAAAGCAGAGCACTATCTAATTTCTTGACTTTGCGTAGTGGACACAGCTGTACCTAAAAGTTGTTGCTGTTCAAAACACCTGGCACCAACACCTGGCACAAGAGCTGTCTAAGAGTAACACCAAGCAGCCAACAAAATGTTGAAGTAACAGCACCTGCACCTCTGTCTTTCTCCCTCCTCTCCATCCAAGGAATTCCTAGATTGCTGTCAAAACACGGATTCTCTAATTTCATTACATTCAAGTATTTTCAAGTATCTTCTTAACTACACACAGATTTATGAGAGAAAAGTCCTACAGTACTTGTTGGCTCACATACAGTCAACTTTTTTCAAGTATGCTTGGTTTCCTTGACTCATGAAGCAACGCCAGTCCAAACCAACACAATCTGTCTTTGGAGACTTTCAAGGTCAGGCTGGAGGGGACTCTCAGCATCTGATGTAGCTGTAGGTGTCTCTGTTCATTGCAGGGGAGTTGGATTAGATGATCTTTAAAGGTCCCCTCCAAATCATACAATTCTGTGATTCTATTCTATGAAACTGGTCCACACTGCATCTTTCCACAGCACTGCTACTTTCACCTGCTCCAAACCCACATGCCCTCCTGAGGCTGTCCACTGTTGGCCCTACTCATGGAGAGACAGCACTGACATCAAACGATGTCATGTGTTGCACACTCAGCTCCTCTTGTTCTCTTCAAACCAAGTTCATCCATGTACCCAAGGCACCATGTGGCCTTCAGAGCTGATCTGCTGTGATGGGAGCACCTCTTCTGCTCTTTGTCTTGGCTGGACTCAGGCTCACTTCTGCTCTCTCTCTGATAGCATAGATTATCCTTTATCCCCTAACAAATTCCCAGTTCATCTCCCTGCTTGATCCTCAGAGCTCCATTTTTAATTCCCATGCACTTTTCCAGAAAGTCGGATGTGAGTCTGCTTGATGCCACTCAGCACTGCTTGGCTACGAGTGCTGGAAGCTCTGCTTCTGCCCCATGTAAAAATGACTTGAACAGCACTGAAAAACAGAGGCACTGCCATGTGAAACTTGGCCAGATGGGTTTGCCAGCACTCTGCACATCTCACTAAACAGTTTTCTCTTCGGAAAAGTGCATCCATTTTTGGGTCTAAATGAAAAATATTTTACCCAGTGGAAGAATTAGGCCTTCTTTCCAATGCCTTTATGTAAGCTACTTTGAAGGACAGGTATTTCCTTTCCTTTATTTTGTTTTAGTTACCTTGAAACTGTGCTGTGCTTGATTGAAGTGAAGCAGCTGGCTCCTGGAGCACTGCACAAAATGGTTTCTGAACCCAGAGCTCAGCAGAGAAAGAGTAAGAAAGCCTGAAGAGGTTTGGCTGAAATATTTTCATGCTTCTGTCCTCCTTTACCTGCACCATCAAAGAAAAACTCTATGGAGCAAAAAGTTGCAAAATAAGACAGAGTGTTAGAATTATTCTGGAATAATTCCACTCCTAACATATTTCTGGAGCATCATTTTTATCCCTGGATACTTATTATTTCATCAAACAGCATTTGTCTGGAGTCAGTTTGTGCAGCTTTAAGACTGTCCTCCACTCTGGAATAGTTACTGCACAAAGGTTTGGGGTTTTTTTTCGGTAGCCATTATTGTCAATCACCCACACTATCACAAGAGAGAAGAAAATCATTCACAGCAAGAGCGAACTCTGGTCAGATCAATCCTAAGGGAAGTTGGATTTATAGGGAAGTTCTGCTGGAGTTTATTTTTTCTTTACTGCCCTTCACTGAGAACTTCAAAATCAGAATGTGTTTGCTGGATAGCTTTCATTGCCTTACTGCCAGGCTAGTCACTGTTGCTACCATCTCATTAGCTAATCCATTCCCAAATTAAATATGGACAGGATTCAACAGACACATACACAGGAATGGGTAAAGTGGCTGAGCACAATATAAGTGTAATTGGCTCTGATGTGATGTAGTGTCAGTAAATGCTACGCATTAATTAGCATTCTAGGGCAATCTGACTGCTTTCCTACTTAACTGCCCATACAGGATGTCAGTTTATGTAGGTATATATACAGAGAAAGCTTTTTGGTTACTCCCTGTTGTGAATATCAGAATTAAATGACATTGAAATGGGGAAAGGATGTTGAATAAAATGAAGTGCCTAGGATGGTCATGTATTTTCTTTACTTAGAACATAAAGTAAATTTGCCAACTCACCTAAGTCTTTATAAGCACAGTATAATGACTGGCAGTGATATTTTTTCCTGAACATTGTCTCAGTCCTCACTTGATTTTTCAGTAAAGGTAGCAAGGGACAGGACAGTGCCAGAGGCAAAAATGGGTTGGAAGAAACCTGACGGCAAGTACAATGGGGAATTCCAGGAGGGAGAGCTCAGCCACGTGCTCCGGATCAGGGAGAACCTGAA
Organism: Pavo muticus; assembly: GCA_016647715.1. Taxonomy (NCBI): domain Eukaryota; kingdom Metazoa; phylum Chordata; class Aves; order Galliformes; family Phasianidae; genus Pavo; species Pavo muticus. Next base: position 4,577,184 of record JACDJE010000070.1, on the reverse strand, counting down.
GGGATAAAACAGAGCAAGAAGGTGCCCTAGCCAGAGACTGCCCTAAGCAAGGACCCGCAAAGCACTGTGCAGTGTGTCAGATCCTCTTTGGAAAAAAAATAAAAATAGAAAATGTCTTGTGCCTAGGTGGCATCTAAATATTTTCTTTACTCCCCAAAACAGATGATCTTTTTCTTGTCTGTCCCTTATCAGTAGGAGATGACGGCATGACTGGAAGACACACAGTCAGCCTTGTGCTCACTGCTGAAAGCCTGGGAAATCACAGCTATGAGACCGAGAGGGGAACAGGTTGCCGAGAGAGGTGGTGGATGCCCCATCCCTGGAGGCACTCAAGGTCAGTCTGGAGGGGCTCTGAGCACCCTGATCAAGCTGTGGATGTCCCTGTTCATTGCAGGGGGGTTGGACCAGATGGCCTTTAAGGGTCACTTCCAACACAAGCATTTCTATGATTCTATGATTTTCCATGAAATATGCAGAGAAAAATCATTTCACTATCAGATATAAATATGTCTTTTGATCTCATCCATGTGCATGGTAGGCCAGCTGTATTCTTTTAGCAGTGACCAAAAAGAAGTGCTTCAATTTACTACTAGTCTAACAAAAGCACCTGATTTTTTCCACTTTCCCAGAAAGCTCACATTCTCTTCAGCAATATATAGACACAGTAGTAAAATTTTATTGTTTGCTCATGTGTTCACAGTACATGCCAGGCCCTTTCAGCAGTCATTGGTTTGCACTCACAGTACATGCTTTCACGTTATAAAATCAACACAAGTTCAAATTTTAAACACACTACATAAAAATTTTAAAAAAGAAATAAGAAAAGCACATTCCCTAGGCAGAAAGGCAGCTCTCCATATTATATTTCAGAATAGGCAAAATAGTTCACTGTGCAGGGGTGTTCAATTCTTACTGAAATTTCCCAGCTTACTAGGACTGAAATAAAACATTCCATAACTGATCGAGATACCCGAGGGCATGATTGCTCAATTCTTCTCGGTGTCAGCCCCCTGTGTAGCTCAGATTCCCACGTAGCTCTGTGGAAATTCAGCCATAAGAAAAAATCAGAGGGACTCAGAGGGGGAAAAAAAAAAAAAAAGAGAGAGAGAGAGAGAAAACTCTCAGTAAATCAAGTGTGAAATGCCTTCCACTGATACAAATTCAGATTATAAATAGGTTCACTCTGAATGCACAGATGCCCTTTTTCTGTTTCCTTTCTGGAAACAGTGTGGCTTGCTGGCAAGGAAATCAAAATAAATAGCTAATTTATGTCAATTTCTGAATCTGAAAATGTTGTAATTCCTGCCATTTAGGCAATTCTAATAGTTTTACAGAATCAGTTAGGGATAGAGACACAGCTCATGCCAAACTGCATGCGTCCAGCTGAAAAGCAAGATGTGCAGGACAACATTTTACTTAAATCCCTGCAGGAAGTGCTTGTAATTAACTTTAATGAGGAATCCCTCCCATGCAGAATAGCATGTAGGAGTTATTTAAGAATAACAGAGATACAGAGTAGAACTACAATAAAAATATTATATGAGAATCATCTGCCTCAAAAAATATTTGTGAAGTAGGGATAAATATAACAGCTTGAAAACTAGTATAAGGCTAATATGTGACATTTCGCCATGCCTGTGGCAAGGCTCTCCCTCAGGCTTGGAAGAGAGCAGGGAAAGAGGAAGAGGTTGAGAGGTTGGCAGCAGTCCTCACCGTTGTGCTCTGCAGCAGCAGGGCACACTGCTTGTTTCCCCAGATATGTCTCCAGCACAGGTCTGGGCTGTCTGCTTCATTTGCTCCCCTTGAGCCCCGTTTCACCTTTCTCCCTGACATCAGATTGTTGTTGGAAGGAAACTGAATGACAATGTATTTAATAAAGGTAAGAGATCCAATGGGTTTATTAACACCAGAAACGTTACAGAAAACCTGATAACAAGCAAGTGGGTAAGAGCTGGAGTCCAGCTAGCTCTGCATGCTGCTTCCATCTGGCCAAAACTCTTTGTGCTCTCTTTGCATTCTGTTAGGTCTTTGCCCATTAGTCCCCCTGCTATAACTAATACATTTTGCCTTTTTCTGCCCTGAAGAGGATGGGACTGTTAATTACTTTTAGGGATCAAGCATCAGCCCAGCTCAAAGAGAAGATGTCAGTGAGGCAGTGACCAACAGAATCTGGTGAAAGAATTAGAACAGGGCACATAAGACAGTGTCCAACTCCTAAATCACGTCTAATGCCAACTCATCAACTACACCTTGCAGACTTCCTAAGTCATAAATAATAGCAGCTTTAAATGTGCATAAGTAGCTCACTTTAGATCATTTCGGCATGTCTCATACAGCACAATTCTTAGCATGTTGACCAGTCTGTGGAACAGAACACATGAGTTTCCTGTGGTTCTCCTGCTGCTCAATCATGAACCCCCACTCTGCGTAAAGCCACTTCTCATTGTTACCTTCTCTCCTATATATTTTTCTCCTACTTCGATGTACACAAAAGCAGTGATGATGGTTCCTGTTGCATTTCTCCACTTTGTTTTGGATTTATCTCCTATGTGTATCTGACATCTTCTCGTGCTGGAGCTACTGGGTTAGGTTTCCAGCTGGAATAGGTTTCCAGCTGGGATAGGTTTCCAGCTGGCTTCTTTGTCTAGGTGGTAGTTATATGTGCTGAGCATTTCTGAAAGTCAATAACAGTATTCTACATTTAGTACATTGAAAATATGAAAAAATATTGCTTGCATATGCAATATGTAAAACAGACATCTCCAGTGCAGTCTCCACTTGTGCCAGATAGTGAAACGGACTTTCTGAGATATCATTATCACAAATATCTGATAAAGAAATTAAGCATTTTTACAGGCATGTCTTTGGGATCTTATACCACATCCCCACAGTCTTCTACTGACAGTGAATAGACCTCTAAATCACAATAGAGAAAGAATAGAGATTGCAGACTGAAAACATTAGCTGTATTTCTCTTCACCACACTACTTCATTTCATAACAGTCTGCTCTTTAAATGGAGATAAAAGCTGTGCCAAATGGTGCTTGTAAACATGATGTCACTTGCAGAGAAACCTTCCCCTGGGATGCTGCAGTTGGGTAAAGGAATATCCCTGATTAGGCCAAATCCAAGCATTTTCTGGGGAGCCAAGAGTGATTATGCATCAAGCTATCTGAAGCATTGCTTAGGGCTCTTCCATACCAGCTTCTTGGAAAGACAATTAACATTAGCTCTTTGTTTGTGAGTCATGTTTTCTTTCAGTCGCATGGAAAAAAAAAACAACAAAAACAAACAAAAAAACCCCAACAGATTTCCTTCTAAAATTTTTCAACACGAACAGTTAAAGGGGAGTATGGAAATTTTTAATTTAGAGTTCATACAGATGAAGTGAATGAGTAGAGTAGAGCTTCTAGCTCCATCCCATGCCTACTGAATATGTTTCATGGAGCAGCCTCTCCTGGTGAGGTGAAAACTAGACTGCAAGTAGCTTAAGAAAGCATAATATGTTATGACAGAGAGCAGAGCATTGGAGCAGAGTTATCTCACCAAAGAACAGCAAGTTAAATTCCCTATGCTCTCGGTACAGTATGAGCCTGACACGTTCAAGTCTTCCCTGGCTGTTTACATATACAAATGATACTAAAGCAGCAGAGTTTATTTCAGCTCTCTGTTCCAAGCCAAAAGGTATCTGCAGTTCATTCTCTTGCCCATTAAAGTCTCTTGATGCGGAGCGATTAACTGTTTTGAACAGTAGCCTGTCTAATTTTATGAGTTCTGTTTAGGGAGACTACCTGGTAGACTATAAAAAACAAACTTCTCAGAAAAATTTGCTTTCTCTGGCAGTGCATTGCAAGCACTATATAAGTATAGGAAGAATAGATATCCTGTTATCTATACAGCTTGCCAGGAGAAACCTCTTTGAAACTGTGGACCAAGCTTGAAAGCTTAGTTTTCTTTTGCTTCATTTTCCTTGCACGTGTCGCTGTGAATTTGTCATTTCATTCATGTAGGGTTCATTCAGAAGTTCTCAGCTTTCTCCTTTTCTCAGCTTTACTCTCTGGTTCAGCTGCGGGTTATCCCTTTTGTCACTGCAGTGGAATGACTGCACCAACCATATCCACAAATTGCCCAACTCCATTACTACCACATGGCTGAGGTTCAATGCCTTTTTCTGTGAACAGATAAGTGATTTCTTGGAATGTCACTTCGGTACTTCCCAAATGACAAGCTGGTTGACACTATAGAAATTCAGATTCTTACACATATAGAATTTTTTCTCTTTCCACAGATATGGTGTGAAGTGTGCTTTCAGGTTTTAAGGCAGCTTTATATTCTGCACTATCAATTGCTGGTAGAAATCTGCATGTGATGTCTTTTTCCTATCACTTTCTCAATCTCCATATGCTTCTACCATTGGTTTTGAGTGTCTCTTCTTTCTGCCATCTGACAATGTAAGAAAAGGCAGGAAAGGTCACAGAGAAAGGCCATTCTCCTGGAGCTCTGAAGATCTGAACTGCCTACTCCTGTCAGAGAGCTGGGGACCTGTTGATTTCAGAGGATAGAAGCCAAGCCAGTTTTTCACACTTGTGAAGATAGAGGTTGAAATTCAGACATCTCACAGGAATGTGAGATGCCAAAATTGATGATACTTTTCTTGAACTATGTACAAAAAAGTACTTCCACAGAGACTAGCATCACTCAGGAATGCGGTCTTTTGTATGAGATATTGATAAGAAGACGATTAGCAGCCTTGATTTGTTGCTGTTGCTTGATTTCTATATGCAAATCCCTCACTGAGGCAACAGTTAACTTACAAAGGTACCATTGCATGCTGTGCTAGTGATCAGGCTTGCCATCCCTGAGGAAAGCAGCAACGCAAGTCTGTGACCGTGTTATGATCATGCTTCAGGTGCATGGTACTCTCTGGATTATGATGACATAACTGCTTGAATAAATTTGCGTAATTCGGTTTCCAGTTTCCTGCTCACTTGTGCACAAAATAATCTCTGTGTTTACCACTCCTGCTATTGTCTTAAAGGATAAAGCTTCTTCTGTTTTCTTTGGTTTTCTCCCACCACAGATTGAAGGCTTCAAATACATTCAGTAACAGAATTCTTCCATGACTGACTGAGCCAGACCAAATGCTGAAAATCAGATGTTTTTTCCAAAAAACATTACAGTGATGGAACATTTGTTTGCTTTATGATTTCTCATTTCCTTTTGGCTTAACCCCTCTGTCTCACCTCTGATGCTTTATATTTCAATGAGCTGTTTGCTCAGAGAATCCCCATTTCACAGTTTCTGGAAAGATTCATCCAATTTTACTCATAAAAACTCTCCACAGGTGAAAGTGCTGTATCAGAAAAGCAAAAGCAGCACCAGCAGAAATTATAGTTCATGGGAATTTGAGATTCACACCCAAAAACTGAAACGTTTTAAAATTACTCCATTCCACAGTGAGCCACTTTTAAAGAAAGGAAGAAAAATGAATGATGTGTGATGAGAAGTTTGCCAACTGCTCAGTCTTCCCCACTTCTCCCAACAAGTCACATCTTTTGGAAACTACTAATTGATGAAGCCCACTCCAGTCCCTATCAGCCCTGATTCCCGCATCAAATACCATACCACACTCAATCAACTGAATACAGAGGTTTAAATCTGTGCTACTGAAAAGATTACTGCTGTTCTGCTTCTTGGCAATGTCTCACCATTTCCAAGAACTTTCAGCACTAATTGATAATGATCCTGGCTGGAAAAAAAAAAAAAAGAAAAAAAAAGAGAGGTCAAATTCTGGCTCAGATCTCAGATATCTAAAAAGGCTGGAGAACAAGTTTCTTTAACTCATTGTTTGTGATGGAAGGGAGAGATTACTATTTTCACTTGCATCTGATTCATAAAAACCACAAGTCTGTACTGATTTTCAGGTTTCAGTTTAGATTTCCTAAGTTATCTGGGGACATAAAATTAAAGTCTTGCAGTGTTTCTGCAAGTGATTCTGAAAAAAAAATAAATATGGCGACAACAATCCTCACACGGTTAAGAAATAGGAAGCCCAAAAGTTTATTTGGGTTCAGGACTGTTCAGCCTGGAGAAGAGAAGGATTGGAGGGATCTTATCAATGTCTATAAATACCTGAAGGGAAGGCAAAGAGAACAGAGCCAGGCTCTTTTCTATTGCCCACAGAGGTTGTAGAATTTTCTCCTTAGAGATCTTCAAAATTGACTGGATGGACATGGTTCTCAGTAACCTGCTCTGAGTGTCAGAGCCTCTAGAGGTCCCTTTCAACCTCAAACATTCTGCAATTCTGTGATTCTGAATTTCTTCCTGATCTGAAGCTGAAGGTTTCTCAGGGTTTTGTATTGAGGGTACAGCTCACCTGGACTAGCTCCAACTAAAAGTTCAGAGTCTGATATTTCTTATTCACTTGCTCTACACCTTCAGAAAAGCCCAGCCAGCAGAGAATATTCTCGGGGATGCTGGGAATGCTAAGGTTATATGGACTCAATCATGGGTTCTTCAACACAATTGGGCAATGAGTCCCTTAATTCAGCACATACTTCAGCTCCACCAGTAGGAAGTTCAGTCCCTAGCAACAGTAGTTATCCTAGCCAGTCTACTGCACCTGTTGCAGAAAAGAAGAGGGAATTGGTTTTGTTTTTGTTTTTGTTTTAATATACCTAGGCTACTACAGCCATATTAAAAAAAAAAGTAGTAACTTAAAACAAACTTAGCCTTTCCTTTCAGAAAAGACATGATTTGGCTTTGAGGCAAAAACAGCACCAACTTGAGACATATCAAGAAAAATGTGGCAAATTTATCACCGCTACCCATCAGCTCTGACTCCTCTGCTTAATTCTGATTTTCTGAAGCCCCCCTGACAGTCCCTGCTGCCCCAGAGCAACAGCACAGTCTGCCAGTCACAGCCTTCAGCTTCCATCCTCTAACGCTCACACCTCCCACCTGTCACTAAAAGCACAGATATAAATACATGGTTTTGTCCTGGCAGAAGCTCCCACATGCCAGGCATTTGGCTTGGAGCTCCTATCATGTCAGCAGCTGATATGGGTGTAAGGGGAAGAATGCCTGGCAAGAACTTGCCTGTGCTGAACAGAGAACAAGCAACTGCGATGCGAATAAGAGGGGCCTGTGGGTACTGTGATAATTTCATAAAAAGCTTACATAGTCCCTTTCAACTGAAGTGTTTAGAGAGATTTTCGGGCCAGATCAACCTTTCACCAAAAAAAAGTTGTTAGCAGTTTTAGGTCTCTCAGGAGATGCTGAACGTGTTGTGGGATGAAGCCCTAAATCCCTCAATGGGCAATTCTAGATAAGGAGTCATTCTGCAGAGCTATTCCCCAGCCATCCCCTTCTCGCTCCACAGCCCGTTCCTTCATGCTTGTTTCCAGGAATTACTGGCCTGCTGTTGGGAAATGTGGCTTCGCTCTGGTTCCCAGCACAGCTGTGAAAGAAGCAGGGGCATCAGCATCCTCATGTGCATTCATCTGGGGAGAGGAGCTTCTCATCACACCTGCTGTGTCTCACAAAGGCCGCAGAGCACAGCAAGGGCTCAGCTCCCCCAGCCCTGCAGGAGGCACAGCCTTTGCCCAGCCTCCATCCTGCTCCAGAGCCAAACCACTGAACAAAAGCCAAGGCTTTGTCTCTGCCTCACTACCATCACCAGGGCCAAGAAGGAGGTGCTGAGCTCTCCTGTTTTACCTCTTTCCTGCTCTCCAGCCCCATTCAGAGTTGTGTTACCTGGACAGTCCTACCTCCGCAATCTGTGACAACAAAGAATCGCACTGGGACATTTGCTGCCACAATACAAGATTTTAGTTCATTTGCCTTATGTTTTTTGGCCTCTGTTATCACAGTTAACACCTCTTATTTTTAAAATTCCTAGATATGTATGAAGTGCTAGCCTTAAGTGTTGCAGCTTGCTGTCTTAATGGGAGGGCAAACTACAGGTTAAACTCAGATCAGCTTAATATCCTTTATTTCCCTAAGCTCCCTCCACAGCTAGCAAAGAGGGAGGCCCTTCATGACATCTTTCAGATTTGTCAAATTGGCCTTCTACTTGGAATCACCTTCTGAACAGACTTGTCATGCTCCATTGACTAGGGGGAGCCTAAGCACAACTTGAGAGATTAACTCTCTACCTTGTACACAAGGTTGGTGGGTACCTCGCATTGACAAATTGCTTAGAAGTTTTTGAATTGAAAGTGCTAACTGAAAGCATATTACTAAAGTACTGTACAAAGCATAATAATGGCTGCTAAATTATTGTTGTCATTGCTACTTCTACTAACACAGATGTGTATTTCTGGTTTTAAGGTTAGAGTGTTTTCTATCTATCTCTCCATCTACTTCAGGGACTTTTAGCATAAATTCTACAAAGCAGGAAGGTGGCTGTCCTTTCAATTTTTTGTTCCATTTGTTTTTTTCCTCTCCATGTTTCTTCTGCTTTTTTGTGCCATTTTAGTGTGACCCTGATATTAAGGTTGCAGGACTGAAATATAATATACTTGTCTTTTCCTTCTCATGTCGGGAGATAAAAGGGTGGCTTATTTAGGGAGCTTTCCTGATAAGATAGCAAGTAGCACTGATGATACACAGACTCAGCCCTAATTCAACTACTTTATCGCAAGAGTATGTTTTGTCTTTGTGACACTCAGTTGAGCAGGCAGCTTGTTGGAACCGTGTCATCAAAGGAGGACAGTGGCAAAACAACAAATTTTGTACTTCAGTTTGGCTAAAGACAAACGATTCTGGTCCTGTCCTTGGCTTTTTACGCTGGAAAGTGTCCTGCGGAATCAGTAGGACCATCTGCAGCAAGTAAAGTGCAGAACTTCATAAATTGTTACAGGACTGAGATTTTATGTGGTTGAGGATATTTATCCACTATATCATGAATGTCAGGACTCGAGGCTGGAAATTAGCAGCTTCACATTCAGAGTATATCCGAAATCAAGTCTTGAATTCAACACAAATCTTTTTAATCATATCTTACCTTGAGACAAAAGAAGGAATCCCTGACTTTTCTTTCAGCCTGTTCAATCCCCTGACAGGTAAATCTATTTTGGAAACAGGGTCCTTATGCACCTTAGTATGGGCCCTTTTTCATTTTCTTTCTCTGGTATGCATACCTAGTTTTTTGAAAGAGGGAGGGAGGGAGGGGAGAAAGACATACAGATATAGAGATAGAAGGAAAAGCAGAGATAAACATGGGAAAGAGAGATAGAAAGAGTTATAAAATAGACAGTTATAAAAGAAAGAAGGAGCAAGAGAAAAATTGGGAGGATGGAAAAAAAGAGAATGTGAGACAGATAGAGAGAATGGAAGAAAGAAAAAAAGAAAGGAAGAAAGAAAAAAAGAAAGGAAGAAAGAAAAAGAGGAAGAAAGTCCAATAGGAACAAGATTGACCAGTGTTATTTCTCTTTGTCCGCTACCTTAAGTGTGAAAAGAAAGTGCAGATGGGTCCATTCCTTCAGGCTGGAGATTCCCTTTGCATCACAGTCATCCCCACACAGCCGCTGCATTAGACTGAAGCCCACAGCGCACCCCAAGTGGCACCAACCACACTTGACTTTGGCTGTCCCATGAGCACCTGTGGTGCTACTAATTAATAACAACAATACAAGAACTAATATACTAATAAAGCCAGACCTCAAAAAATGAAAAAGAAATATATATTTAATATATAATTACATGGGTGCAGAAGTCTTCTATTATCAATAACAGGCTTCTGAAGTTGTACGTCAGGGTTAAAAAATATATAAAAAAGCAGCCTGTATTTCAAAATGCAATAGTATGCAAATTAATTATCACTGTTATGGAAAGATCTTTTCACTCTCCTCCATCCCCAGCATACTGCTTTTCTCTTTTACTCTCTCTCTAGAGCCCCCAGTAACACTTAATAATGTTTATCAGTATATACTTTCTTATTTTATTATATATTTGAGAAGGAAACCGACTGGTCTTGAGAGTCATTATCTATTGAACAAGACAAAAAAAATTGTTACTGACCTTTTCAGATCCAAGCTATCATCTTTTGCTCCTGGGGTAGGAATGGAAGGAAGCAGAAAATTAAAAGAACTACAGTGCAACTAATAAGAAGAGACAGAATAAATACAAACAAAAATATTCTTTGCCAATGGAGACAATAGATTCCATGGCAATTGTATAGCAATAGGGCCCTCTATAACACCAGAACTATTTTTGACACTGTATAAGAGACTGTGTGTGTGTATACACATTTTGTGTGTGTTCTTGTGTGCAAAAATGTTCATGTGTGTGCACATGTATATTTGTAATTTATGTAAAATCTCACTTGAGAACAGGTCAAACACATAGTGGCCTTTTTTAAGAAAACTTCTCGGAAAACGATGAGAATTTATAACAGATTTGTGTTTCGCTATAAGATTAAAGAGTTCTGTCTTTCATTTGGATTTTTCTAGTGATAGGCTAATAAGTAAGATAACCTGAGAGAAGAAATCTGCAAAGGTGGCTTCCCCACCATAAAAGAGGACAAAGAGAAAGAGCTGAATTAATTTCAGGGAAAGCTTCATCTTGAATGTGAACACTTTATTGCTCAAAATCTCCATTCTGAGCAAAAATCAGATATTGTTCCGTCATTTAAAAGGCAATGGATGAACAGCGTCTGTGTGTATGTGTGAATATTACACATTCAAGTATTAATTACAGTTCTACCCTGTGTAAGGCCAGAGGGACGACAAACTGAAAACTGATTACTTCAGCTGTAGTAGTGCATAAGTTGAGCTCTGTGGTTTTACAACTCTCAGAGGCTTCCACTCTGCCAATGGTACTTTTGAAGGGACATCTCCTCCCACTCACCACTGATGCTCCTCCTTGCATCCATAGAACCACTCCATGAACCACCATTCCCAGAAGTTTAGAGTACAGTGGTAGCATCAGAGGTTGAGTGTCTTCTGCATGAAGTCTTCTCCATTCATGTACCCCAAATATAACAAAAATAGGCTATGTAAAGACAGACATGGCCTTCTAAGACCCACCAGAAGCAATTAAGGCAACCAACCAGAAAACAGCTGACTCGAAAACTCCTTGCAAAACTTGTTTAAGGCTTAGACAGTATTTGGGTAGGAAGGACAGGAGAAATCAGAGACCTGTGCATTCTGTGTGATGGAGCTCTGAAAAGCTGAGGAAGACTTGAGATAGTCCTCAAGCAGCTCAGACTTACTGACAGGATTCAGATAGCTCTCAATTAAGAAAAAGACCATTGTAAAACTATTATTATTTACTAACCTAAAAATGTAACTAATTGCTAAGTGGCATATAAAAAGGAAATTCAGATTTGCCTTTTATAATTAAACAACGGTAAACACTCGGTCTTCTTTCCAAAGGTAGGGTTTATGTTGTTGAGTCCGTTTATGGTTTGAAGAATGCTCTATCAGTTTTCATATCTTATAAAAGCCTACTTTCCCCCAAACAATTTCCAAAGATTGTGTAAATCTCCAGTCTTGTAAGTGCTATGGAGCATCTCCCTCTTTTGACAGTGAGTGACAGAAAGCTTCGTAGGGAAAAATTCATTCTTTTAAAATTTTAACTAATGGTTCAGCACATAAACAAAAACAGCAAGAGATTTGGAAAAGAAACAAGGATAATGAAAGGACAAAAAAAAAAAAGAGAAGAAATTAGCACACAATGAGCATTACCTGATTTTCCTCATCACTTAGTGTAGTCCATTAATATAATTCAACATCTTTGCTCTACTCCTGAGGCTTAATCATCTCTCACTAAACATACAGTCATTAAAGTCACTGTTAAACAGCTGAGCATGACAAGACTGAGAACAGTTTTCCCAACACTTATCTGGTAGAATAATTTTAAAATAAAAGATTCCAAATTCCTTGTATATGTAACCCATCATTTTGCTGGTGTTATACCAAATGAAACAACTATACTGAAACAAACTCATTTATAGAAATCATAACTGCTGGGAATTTGGGGCAGACAGCTTTCAGTACTCCCAAACCAAAGAGTCATTTTCTGCTAGAACTAGTTGCTGGCAGGTTTCTTCCTACAGATTTAAACTCTTTCTGAATTAACAGAAATGACGAGTGTTTTGGGGGCCAGCAATACCTATAGTTAATAGGAAATTAGTACAAAAGAGGCAGACCGCTAATAATATTAGGAATTTAGAAACTTCAAAAGTCTTTGACAGTTGGAACAGCCAAATGATGACACCACGTTTCTGTGTATTAGTTTATTTAATTCTTTATCGCCACTAAGAGCAAGTAAATTATGTTGATACAATTGGTAAACATATACATTCGCTAGAACCTCCCACAATCCCACAGAGCTAAGGGAAACATTTAGGATGTTACAGGATTAATGCTTTCATTCTATAATATGGATATATGGCTTTCATACAAGTTTTAAAAAATTGAAAAGGTAACACACTACTAGCTTACAAAATCAATATACAAACTGGAAAAAATAAAAGAAAAAAGAAAAGGAACAGCATAAAGAACATAATCCATGAGAAGATATATAGAACTGGTTTAATAGATATATACAGAATTAGAAATCCATTGAACATGATACTCCGGCTTTAATTTGTTATTTTGACTTTCATTTCTTCTCTTACTTAGCACCCAAACCACAGGTATCAAGAGGATTTCTGTTTTTGTTTTTGTTTTTTTTTTAATTTTTTCTTTATTTTTTCCTCACTTTTTCTTTGCAGAGAAAAAGCCTTTTTCTTCTTGGGTTTTTATGTTCACACTTAATCAGTTCTTCCACTTTGAAGCTTTGAATAAAGCCCTTCTGTGTACTTACTGTGACAGAAGAAAATGTCACTCTGATACTAAGTCAGTCAGTCCTATTGGCCATTTCGTTGGTGTGTGTTTGCATTTTCCTTGGGTACAGCTATCCTTAAAATAATATGCTGGGGAAGAGAAGAAACCTGACTCTCCAGCCTATACACTACTCTTTTATTAAAAAAACAGAACGCAGGCCAAAAGTTCTCTCACTTCTGCTTTAGCTTTAAAACATGGCAGCACTAGATGTGAGTCACATTTTGAGTTATGGATGCACGTTTTTATATACTTTTGCTTCAACGTACATGGATCTTTATATATATGCAATATATATGAGCGTATATTTAAAGATGGTGTGTTTGACTGACATCCTGATGACGTGGTTCCTAGCTCCAAGAGGCAGCAGTAGTAGCCTGCATCTGCTGCAAGTCCCTTCAGTGACCACCACAGTCTCTGGACTACTAGAGCCATTTTCTTCAGCTGTAATAACCTAGATGAGCTATATAATTATAATATAGGAAGTGTAATGAATCACTCATTGAGAAAAGTTAGATAGTGTCTGGTTGCCAAGTAGATTAGGCTGAGGGAATTCAAACAGTGTAATTAATTAAATGAAGTTGGCTAAGGGTAGGACAGCCCTGCAGTGGCTATTCATTTTCCTAGCTTTACATCATAGTATTCAATGCTAAAGCTTTAGTACGGTCTTTAACTTTGAATGACTTTCCAAAATAGGAACACTTCGAGAGTCTCTTTTTTGTTTCATCAGAAAAATCACACACTGGACTCACGCTTTCAGTTTCATTGTGATTTTAGATATGTACTTATTTTTTAGCAACTTACGACATCAAGACACTCCACGTCTAAATGGAAAACTGCAGAAATGAAAGAGGGCTTGCACAACCCTATCAACATGATGACAGAGAATATAGCTGAGTTCTCATGTTTTCCCTGAAATATCTCATTTCTGCTCAGGTCAGAGTGATGAGGCCACAAGGCAGAAGAGTGGCAGAAGGGGAATATTAAAAGAATTATTACACCTCATTGTTTAGTTTTAATCCAAAAGTACATGAACATTTCCATTGCTAGGAAAAACACTATCTAGACCTTCTTCAAATTCAATTATCCATGGAGTATAATAGGGTCCTTCCTCTGATTTGCTCAGACAGTACTCACTATACATGAAGTTCTATGCACCATGTTTCTTCCCTTTAACCTAAAGGTATAAGAGAATGCATCGGGAAATGATCCCACTTCTCGCTCTGTTTATGTAGCTAAGGGGCTCTTCTGTTTGAGAGTAGCCATTCTTTCATCACTCTCTCTACTCTTCATTATATGTGATGCATTTCTTTTCCATTGGAAGCCTCACTCAGGTTGAGCTATGACAGAGCAAGCCATCCTCCCAATGGATACAGAGAACTGATTTGCTCATTCTCATATTTCTTTGTTCACTGTCATCTTCTGATGAACACATGTTCACTGTTTCATTTATTTTTAATGTTAGAAGGTCACAATAAGAGGCATCTGATGGTAGGGGCTTGCTGGGACTGTTTTACAAAAAGTCAGCAAGTAGTGGAGGATATATCCTTTAGCATTACGAAGGATCAAAAATGTCTGCAGAGGTTAGGTGGGAGGTAGACTGCCTTAGCAAAATTGTTGGAAAGCCTACTAATACGATCAAAATTAGGGGTGAGTGGTTGAGGGCAGACAATAGGTGCAATCTGTCCCCACACAGGAGAGATATAATCAGAACTTTGCATAAGATGCTCTCCTAGAGAGTTTTAAAAGATTGAATAAGAGATGTCTACCCTCATTCACATGCTTCCCCTTTGTATGAGAATTAGGGAGATGTAAAAGATTATTGTGTCATGTCAGAATGGTGTACCTGAACAATATTTAGCTTTGGAAAATCAAGACGTTTACATTGTTAATGTTGTTGCAGAGCAATTTCAATAGCAACTGAGTACAGAAAATATATTCATGCATAGGAAAAAAGAACAGATTCCTAGACTGAAGGAAAGCCAGGTTGCCTCTTGATGGATGCCTTCTTTTGAGGATGGAGTGGGACTCCTCCATATTTTCAGTAACATTCTATAATCGCCTAGTTTTCATTAAGGCACAAATAAAGCAAAGCCGAAAAGCAAATGTGACACTAAGTAATCCTGCCTTCTCTAATCAAAAAAGCAAGAAAAAGAAGTTTGCATAAAATGCTCCTGATAGTATTTCCTTCTTCTTGACATTGGCCCTGTGAAAAATGCTACATTGTCTGTTGATATGTTTTATAATTATTACTCCTGTATTTCTGCTTATTTTTCTCCCTTGAAAAAAATAGTACAAGTAGTAGTATGATTAGAAGATGAGAACCAGAAATTAGTATTTACCTGAATGTACAGCAAATGTTTTCCCCTCCTGGAGCCTTACCCTAAAACATAATTTATGCTATAGTCTTGCTGCACTTAATAGTCTGTGAAATATGCCAGGCTGACAAGCAATGATTCTCTTTCAATAGGGGCACTTCTGCCAGGAGACGTGCCGAAGTGTTAAAATGCTCCAATCCTCAAATACTGATTTAAATCAAGATAAAGACAGGCCTAATTGCTTGGAAGCATGGCTCAGCTTACTTAGAGGAAGTAGTGGGAGCTATACGCAACCTACCCTAAATTTAAACTTGCTGAAATCCAGAGACTGGATGCAGAATCACCCTTTTCTGATGTTCAGCAACTCACCTCTCTCTTTTCTGAGCACTTAGATCTCCCAGAAAAAGGCTGCCATTTGAATAAAGTATGATATATACATGTTAACAATAAGATGCAAATATAGACCCAGATGTATGTGGTTGAGAGGTACAGAGGAAGCCTTCCTATTTCACGCCCTTTGCTCACAGGACTGTTGTACTTTCTGCTGGTCCTAAGGTGATATTCTGTTTGTTTGACTGTTTGATTTCTGTAAACTCTCTCCATGGAGGCCCTACACTACCATTGTAACAATGGGAATTTGACTGACCTCCTTCAAAAACTATCAGGAATGTTTCTTTTGCAATCCAGATGGGCAGTTAATTGTAAGGGACAAAAGGTGATGGAGGAAGCACAGGGAATTTGTTTTCTTTCTACTCACAGAAGTAGAAAACAGAAGTCATATCTAAGGTTTGCTAATGGAGAGTCATAACTGTAAGTCTCAGCACAATCCCAACTCCTGCCAACTCCCTGTGAAATGTGGACTAGATTAACTCACGTAAGACAACGGTGCAACAGCGTCTACACTCAAAGCTGAACCACTTCAAGTGAACTGATGC
Organism: Pavo muticus; assembly: GCA_016647715.1. NCBI lineage: Eukaryota > Metazoa > Chordata > Aves > Galliformes > Phasianidae > Pavo > Pavo muticus. The sequence goes on along the minus strand of JACDJE010000070.1, from coordinate 4,561,101 downwards.
AGCACTTAGACAGACAAAACTTTGGTGAGTGAAAAAGCTTCTTCCTCCCTTTGTCGTCAATCAGATCTACCAATTCATTAGTTCAAGTCTGAGGCATAAGCATAGGCAGACCTGATCAGACCATGAAACTAAACAAAACAAAACAAAACAAAAAACAAAATGAAAAAAAAAAATAGCACCCAGCATCACCCAAATAAAAGCCTTTATGAATTGCAACTTGTCATCTTGGGTTTGGTCATTGCACGTCCACCATATCTGGGACGTTAGCTATATCACTGTCTCAGGTATGTCTAATAGTATAGTCAGAATAACAAGGACATCAACAAAGACTGCAAAACACATCCAAGGAGTCTGAGAAATACTTGTGACTAGTCTATCTTGAGCTATATGCAGCCTGGCTTCAGAAGGGTTTGGGAATGTCTACAGAAGGACTTGCCTCACTGTGAGTTCAGATCAGCTATAGTCCCCATGTGAGAGAATAAAAGAGGACAAGCTCTGCTTTTTTTAATTTTTATTTTCTGCTTAGAAAAGGGAAGTGAGAAGATAGACCAGTAAAAGACTCTGCATTTCTATAAGCTAATTCCAAAAGATCACTGTGATTTACCCAGATGATTGCACCCTGATGCAGTTTCACTGAAGTCAATGAGTATCTGCAGGAGCAAGAGGGAGACTATGAGAGACTTCCTGTTGACCAGCAGGCAAAGCCTGGAGCCTACACCAATGGTGAAGCTTACTTCTTGCTTATGAAATTTAAGATTTATAAATTTTAAAATGTTGATTTTTAAAAGAATTTGAGCACTGAAATCCCATATGTTTCTTCTAATATATCTGGTCTGAACATTGTTTGGCTGGTAAAACCATCTTTTACCTGAGGACATACCAACTCATTGCAAGATCTTTTTTCTCCTTTGTGACTTTTCTCAGGACTCATTATCATTTGAAATATGTAAAATCAAACAAACAGAAAAACAACAGGTTTTATATTTTCTTTTTTTTCCTTTTTGAGTTAAAAAAAAAAAGAAAAGAAAAAATCTGTCTTTATGGCTAAGATTTTCCAAGGTGTTTTTACTTATTTAAAAATGGAAGAAAGCAAAAGGTACCATCTTGACATTTCCCTTCTGCTTTACTAATAGACAAATAAAACTAAAAATTAATTTCATTCTTATTTGTTTCAAGTCTCATAAAGTGTCCCTTTTCTGGTCAAAAATATGAGCCATCTTAGATAGTTTCCAAACTGATTTGTTCTGTTACTTCCCAGTAGCCATAATTTCTATTTTCAACCAGCGATAGTTAAAATCAACAGGAAGATTCCCACTAATAAAAAACAGAGTTGGGTCAGGCAGAACAGCAACAATTTCAATTAGATTTTTATGAAAAAGATATTCTCCATTCTGGGGAAAAAAAAAAAAAAAAAAAAAAAAAAAAGAATAAAATAAATTAAAAAGGAAGAAAGAAATAAAGCATGTTTGTGCTTTTGCAGATAAAACAGATGACATTATCATTCACCAGTGTCAATATGGTCAAAGAGGAAAAAGAGTTTTGCTATCCTTCCACCTAGATATTTTTGTAGAAAATACATTTTCTACAAAATCCTAAAAATTTAGGACCCTGTTATGTCAAACCACTGAAAGATTTTACAATTTTTACTGCCAGGAACCAAGGTACGAACACTGCTGTTGTTTACCCAGACTGTGACAGTTCAGAATGAACATTCACCATGCACAGAAAAAAATTCTTTGCCTGCAAATGCTCAACAAAATGCCCCCATCCTCTCCTTAAACAAATAACTTCATACAGTTATCCAGATGTAACAACAACTTAAGAAACAGCATTTGTTTGTTGTTTCAGACATACGGTCCTAATTTTAAATACAACTGCACCCAACCAGACTCCTGCATCCACACAGGGTATCACTGGGTTCAGCAGGGATCTACACAGGTTCAGATTCTGCTTGCATGGAGTAGTTACAAAACTGAGACCTACAGCAAGACTTGAGAAAAAAATATTTTAAAAACCTCTACACTGTTCAATATGCAATAGACAGAATTTTCTAAATGAGTTTGGAGCCCTTTATCACAGGCCTCTAAAAATTGTTGTTAGGGTTATACATTAAAAATACTAAAGTAAATAAAAAAGGATATTTTTTGTCTGTGTTTGTTTGTTTCCTTCTATTGTACCATTAAGCTATAAATAATTTTAGGATAGAATGCCTAGGTATAAATGAAACTGTTAACCGATCGTGTTTGCTGATGTCCCTTTCTCACATTGCCCAAGTTGGCTCCATTAATCCAGCATCTTCTCTTGTTTCTTGCCTTCCTTTTTCTTCTTCTTGGATTCTGTTAAGACAACAATAACCACAAACAGTCAGCATCTAGAAGTCCCTGTAATAAACTTCATCCAATATCCCTGAAAGTTCCCCTTTATTTCTCTATACACATAAGAACAGATTTTGTTTCCCGAGCAGGGAAAAGGGAAACTGAATGAAATGAATATGAAATGAACAACTGAGAAGCTAGGGAGGATGGGAACGGGGTGCACGTCTAGTTCAGTCCCTTCCTATCTGAGCACCGACCCTGTTTGGCATGCAGAGCATTGTGTCAGGAACTTGCTCCAAAAACAAGAAAACAGCAAGTGGCTCCTGGAGAAACCAGGTCATGGCTCAGCAGAGAGCTGGAATAAAGCTCTGCACACACTACCCACACACATACCCCTCCCTCGCTTCCTTTCTATTTCATTGTTCATCTTTGGCTTTCTCTGAATATGAAGGCAACTCCAGAGCGTGGTGAGAGAGCTCACTTGTTTCTTCAGCTTCTCCATTGCCAGCCCTTCCTCATTTGTTTGGGGCAAACACCTACGCACAGTTGAGAGGCAGCAGAGGTTTGGCATGATCTGTTCAGCTGATTAGTACCAATAGGATTGGGAAAGGAAGAGAGAGCATTTGCTGCTCTAATGTGGGGTGGGTAAGGGTATGATGTGAAGATACAAGTGAAAGTGTATGTGTTGTACCACCAGTTATCTACAGAAAACTTCCACCATAATAAGGAGTAATGCTGTGTTCTATAGGGAGAAGAAATCGACAAAGAGGCCTAAAAAATGAATAAGAAATTAAGGGGATTAGATACTTTTGTCCCACATACAATCTTGTAACGGGGCAGTTAACAACTCCAAAAGAATGAATAAATTCTCCAAATATCACTGTGAAATGCAGAAAAACAGGTACTACAAAGAGATGGAAACTAGGTTTCTGTGAAATAGCTGTCTGGAAAGAAAACAGTAAGCAGTAGACACACGTTTGCCTTAACATGGGTTTCACTGATAGACACTTCCCTCCTTTGAATTCTGCCTTTATTCCTCCTTCTCAGAGGAAAAAAGAAAAAAAAAAGTCCATCTCAGGTGAAGAGGTAAAGTAACATCCATCACCTTGAATGAAAAAGTGAGCACTTGGTCTTTAAGGAGGTCTTCTTTGTGAATATGATTAATTTCTCCCTGCCCAGTTCATGTAACATGGATAGTCAAACATTGTCAACTCTGGGAAAACTAATTTATTTCATTAAAGCCAAGGAAGCTCTGTTGATATCCTTCAGACAAGAATAAGGCTAAAATACCTTAGAACAAGAAGTAATTGTTTTTAGTTTGAAAATGTGAAAATTATTTTTATTATTACTATTATTATTTCTCTGCCTGTTTGTGTGAGTGCATGTGTATGCATGCCTGCAGCCTGGTTCCATTCATAGAACCTGGTGTTATTTTACAAAATATCATTACAAAATGTCATTTTTCATTAAGTTAATACAGAATTTGCACTCAGCTGAAGCTGTCTTTTTCCCCTGCTATTTTTCTGTCTCCCCTTCTAATCTCTTTTACTCAAGTCTTCCTCTAAATTTCCCATTATGTCACTGATCTTCCTGGATTCTGCACTGCATTGATTGGTCTCTCTTTCTCAATCCCTTTCCTATCTTTTCTGAGAAAGAAACAACATTTTATCAATACAGTAGTTTATCAAGACAAGCACTAGGATTTGTAAAATCTATTCAAACCTGGCACCAAAAAAAAAAAAGGCATTCTGTAGGCTTCAACTACATTCGCCTACATTCATGAAAAGAGATGTATGAATGTGGGCTGACTACTAAGAGTACACTACCAAAGAGAACAGTATGTGCAGCTCACTTTTGGGATGATGTCACTTATTAACAGAAGGTTTTATTCAGCAGTCATTATGTGATCAGATCAGATCCCCGCCTCAAAGACTATGTCTTGCACTTGACTTAAGGTCCCAGCCAGATGTCTGTATCTACTTCTCAGTGAAAGGGAGAAGCTAAACTCACTCCGTTGTCCACCTTGTGATAATCAATCTGCAAATCACACAAACTGCCAAGTCCATCTACTTTACATAGGGAAGAGATTCTGCTTGATGCCTTGGCATAACAAAATGCTCCCATCTGAGAGGTAATTCCTCTCACATTGAAAGTACTCACACTGCCAGAGCTTAATCTTTCAGATGGTTAAGCTGTATTGACGCAAAGTACGCTTGCTCCATGAAACCACATATAACCTCAGAGTTGTGGCAATATAAAAAAGAAAACAGCTCAAATATTTCCCAGTCCTTAGGCTCTTTTAAAAACTCTACCCTAGACATCAATACCCATATAATGACCCATCAAAATGTTGCTGTTCATACTGTCTTGCACAACTCTGCTCGCAGCTACCCTCCACTTGCTTTGACTGTATTCAGGCTATAGACAACAGTATGTCCATGGCTGACTGCAGAAAGTTGCTTTACGATGCATTTCATTCATGTTTTCTCACTGCTCAGGTCTACGCTAACATTTGTGTCACTTGGACTTTCACTGTCCTCATGTTCATTCACCCTAGACTGCTGTCTCAACTTTTATATGCTTTAAAGTCATCTCACAGGCCACACTGGGATCTATGTCACCCTGATCACTTTGCCAGCATTTCTCTTTCCAAGGTAGCCAACCACTCTATACTGAAAGGGTCACCATGCGAGCAGTGCCAGCCCTGACAACACGCTTGAAAGCCCTGAGCAGTTCAGAGTTCAGTGCCAACTACCTCAGAGCTCAACATCCCCATACTCCTGCTATAGGCATCTACCAGTTAAGGGGGGAAAGATCCCCAAGATACACCACCACCAATAATCCTATTCAGATTCCTACTGCATATGAGAAAATTACCTAAATTAACTTCACCTGAGCACAGATTGGATGCAAGACCACCTCAGGCATTTCCTTTCAGGTTTTTTAATGTGATCACTGCCCACTGTCAGAATCTGCAGTAACTCCTCAAGCTATGCACACTGAAAATAGACTTTATGATAGGATAGCCACTGCGCTGCTTTCCACATCTCACTGACACCACAAAACAGCTTGATTTCAACAATGTTTGGGGCTGAGCCAGAAGGAAGCAAGAAAAGGAACACAGTGAACAAAGCCTACCTTGAGCAAAATACTACCATCTGCAAGAACCCTGGGTCAACAGCAGCCTCCTTCACCTCACCTACCTAGTTAAAGCAAAAATTGTAAAGACAGAGCTATGACAGCATTGGCTGTGTATTAGCTACAGAAAATGTATTTGCTGCAGACAGGTGCTACCAAGAATATGCAGAGTCACTACAACGAGGCGATCGAAACTGATGAAACCCGGGTTCATACCAGACCATACTAAATTTTTAATCTGAATTCTAATTTTAATCTGAATCTACACACTGCATTACCTGCTTCAAAAGTAGGTGGTTTGATACGTTTAGTACTGAATCAGACATTTACTGAAGGTGTTTTTTTGAGCTACCTCTGGGGAATTCAGGACCCATAGGAGGAGGGAGCAAGGCAGAAAGCAGGAAGGACACAGATAGCTGTTTGCCTGTTGCCCTGAGTGCACTGCGTGATACTTCCCCAGCCAAACTATCCTTCCACCTCTGGCATAGCTTAGCACACAGCCACACTGAGGAAAGCAGCAGTTAGCTATAACCTGTCCAGGCTTCCTTCACATCAAGGAAATACTTAGCTTTAGCTTTACCACCCCTATATATCCAAAAGGATGAGGAGAGTGAGCTATGCGTAGTCCAGAATATTAATGAGAATGGTAAAACCATCCTCAATTTTTTGTGTCTGTTTTATAGTATGTGCTTTCTGCTGTCCCTCCCCCTTCTCTCTTATCCCACAGCGAGAGAGCTCTTGTGCAGCTGGAGGCTAGAATCCTGGACCTGGGCAAATGCAAAGAGCAAATTCAGAATACTTGTCTGTTCCTGCAGAGAGCAGCAATCAAGCACTGCACAGACATCTAGCTCCCCCCAGAACTCAGAGCACTTCTACTGAGATAAAAACACCCACGTAGCATAGTACAAATAGCCCTGCAAGAGCCAGCTGTGTTGATGCACACACACTTGATTTTGTAATCATTCAACAACCTGAACAGCCTTATCTTTAAGGACTGTTCGTAGGATTAAAAGCTGCATTGTCACGGGCCCAAATCTGCATGAAGATCAAGAACACAAATGCAGCAAATTTAAGGTGAGGACTTTACTGAGTAAACAAATTAATCTGATAAGCAATTTGAAACGGCAGCAATTCTCCTTAAATAACTGTCTTTATTCTGAAGCTTCATTCTTACTGCGCCTGCAGTAAAGGAAAGTAATTATATCGAACAGAAGCCACGTACGATGTGAAGCCACTATTAATGAATAAGGTACAAAAAGGAAGTAATTGCATTTTAATGGGAGCCAAGCACAGAAAGCCAGGACTTGCACATATTTATTTTCCTTTGTTGTGAAGAGGGTAAAAATTTACTCATGGATTGCTGAACTCCTCCTATACATGAGATCAAGCAGTGCCCCCAGGAGCTGTAAAAACCCATTCAAAATTTCAAAAGCTGTTACAGCTAAGCATTTCAGCACCAGGTGTTCAGGACACAGTTTTCTCAGGAATTAGTGCTCTGTCCCACTTAGTACAGAGGAAGACAGGTTTCCTAAAGGGCTCTCCCTCTCTCACTGGACAAAGTATCTCAGAGCACTTGATTGCTGTGGTGGTGGTCATTGGGTATGGGGCAGTTCTCAACTTTGACAAAACCAAGGATTTTGTCTCTTGGTAAAAAAGAAAGTAAAAAAATCACTGTACAGGGATCACTGTACAGGGCTTCACCCTGCTCTGTAGGAACAGAAGCAGTAGTACCTCGTGATTTCCATGATTACAGATACAAATCTGTTGATTCTGAAATACCACTTAAATGTGGTATTTCTTCTACTGCTATAGAAAGAGAAGCATTTACTTACTCCAAATCAGTTTAAGTAAAAAAAAAATACATACTACGATAGCAATTTTGTTCCAAAATGAATTCTTCTTAAGAGGCTCTTTCAACAAAACAGAGTTGTACCAAATGGAAGCAAAAGCTTCTATCTACCCTAACTGAAACACCATAGAAGGTAATTCTCCAATGAATCAATGACCTTGATGTGATTTTTACTTTGTTAATGTATTACAACTGATAATATCCCCTACACATAAGCTTTGCATGGTTTAATCTTCTTGACTACAAGTGTTGCTCAGTTTCTCCAAGTCACTCTTCTCCAAGCAGGTTTTGTTCTGATTCTCACTTTGCTCAACTTACATTCAGGATATCCTTGAATTTGTTCCCAGCTGAACACAGCATGGACCCAATTCAAACTGAAAGGTGGAGCTGCCGACATATGCCAGAAAGATACTGTACGATGTGTTATCTATAGGGGAACAGCTAGATTTATGCTGGTTACAAACACTAATATATCTGAAAAAGAAATGGACAAAAGAGTCGTTTGTGGAAAACGGATCTCTAATTTTCTTCTCATTTTCTTTTAGTCCAAATCACATGTGTCAAAGCCATTACATTATTCAGAAGATCACTACTGCTAAACTTTTCAAGCAGTGTCTGTTTTGCTCTTGGAGACTGCTGAAGGGATTTGTCTAACTGGAAGATGGTTTCCAGAAGTGGGTCACTTTGTTCTTCTGTTTGCTGCTTCTTATCATCTGGTATGTTTGCTTTGCTGATTTAGGAAAAGGACATTCTTTCTGTTCTTTGTCATGTTCTACAATCAGCACAAGAGAGACCCCATCTCGGCTGGCTCTTCAGCTGTCTGTCTCTGTGGCACACAAGATCCATTTAATACCCATGAGACAGGTGCAGGAATAGACTGATACATTCAGATTTTACTCTCTGCATTCACATGTCTGCAGGAGACTGCTGAAATCAAAACGTAGTAATAAGCTCTTTGGAGTTTGGCGTTTCCCTACATCCACAGAGAAGCAAAATGCTAAACTGTGGCAGTTCATACGTCAAACTGAGAGCAGTAAATAGCTATTTAGCAGAAAATTGTTTGCTGTGTACTGTGAATAGAAACCTCATTTTATGTAGTTGGCTTTTGAAAAGCAGACATGCACATTTCTCAGCTGTGCTCTGTGCATCTGCCCCAGCGTAGTCTACTCTCAGGGCAAGGGGTACAGACTTTGCTTTGGCCAGTGCTCCACGTTGAGGAGTCACCTACAAAACTTCTGCAGTAAGCCCAAATAGGAGAAAGGATATAGAGAAGGTGATGTGGAAAATGAGATGGAGGAAGAAAGAAGGAAAATAAAGCTTGAAAGGAAAGGAAGTGAAGAACTAGAAAAGGAGAGGACAAAAAGGAAGGAACTCTCTCTCTGTTTCACTGTTGGGAACAGTAATGAGTGTAAACATTTGCTGATGGCATATCTTTTATCACAGCAAGTCCCACAGCTTCAGGCATTTCCACAGCTCAAGGGCAGTGACTAATGCCAAGGAAGCTGGCCTGCTCCTCCAAGCCAGGAAAGTGAGACAATGAGTATGTAAGAGAATTGGCACACAGGGCTATTTAAACTTTCTCCCCAAAAGGTCTGTATTAAATACTAAAAGAAACTCCTGCAGGCACAAGAGGGTTAAACAAGAACATTTGTCACATCCAGTTTTTCATCTTATGTTTTAGCACAGAAAAAAAATCATCTGGAATACAAACCAGAAGGTAAGAAAACACGGAGGTCCAGGTTTCCCATGAAATTTCCCTGTCTTTTTCTTTTCAAAATCACCTGTTAAATCTGCAGAACAACTAAAAATTGAAAAATACTTCATTTAAAAATATACTTATCTTTCTCCCTCTCCTACATGCATTTACTGCTCCCTGGAATCAGGGATGTGTGAATCAGAATGACAGAACAACTGGATGAAACACTCAAATTGTTTGTCCAAAAAGTCTTATTTTCCAAAGGTACAAAAGCAGTCTTGAGAGAAGCTACAGGGGAAAGCTTTCAAGAAACATAAGGAAGGAAATGGAACCAGAAAAAAGCCTCCATTTGAAGACATCAGAATTTCATTAGCTTAGGCCTGCGATAGCAGCTTACTAGCAGCTTGAGGCTGGTCCACACCATAGCCACCATTTTGTTCTGTTTTTCTTATATGGCTTACTCTTGTTCCCACTTAAATTAACGAGAAAAATCTTATTTCCTCATGTTACAGCAGCAAGGAGCCAAGCCACAGAAATGTATCTCAGAGACTCACAGAGTTCTCTGTAAGCTTTACTTCATCTTGAAATAACAAGCCTCATCCTCAGACTAAGGGAAACACAACCAAGAATTTAGCACCCAGTCTCACCCCCCTGGACCACCATTTCTCCTCTCAGTTTTCACATTTCTCAGCTCCGTGAGACATAAATTATTCATGGCAAAACTACCTCTCACAATGCAGTGCTTAGTACAATGGCACCCTTTTTCAACCGGGGCCTCTGGGCACTCATGCAATACAAATAATCATGACGATAGCAACAATAATAACAGTCAGTCATGCTGTTCCTGCTGGGCATCCACTGCCAGTGTCTGTCCCACAGAGTTCAGATCACTGTACTTCACTGCAGGCTCCCGGTCAGTGCCAGGGAACACTCTTGAAAGAGGCTGCTTCATGCCTTCATAAGAAGAGAGAAACTTTCCAATTTACCTTTCAGGTTTTTGTTTAACTATAGCAGCTGTTGCCTAATATGAGAAAATCCCTCATTTTTATATCTAATTAGTTTAAGTAGATCCTATTATTCTGCCTCCTGTAATACTAATTATTACGCTAGCTGCATGCCTGCATGACTAATGAGTTACATTAAAGACGGGGAGTTCTGCAACCTTCAGAGGGAGATACAAGGAAAGAATGATGCCAAAACAGGAGACATCAGCATCTTTCAAATAAAACAAAATCACAGTCCTAACAAATCATTTATTCTCCCCCTACATTTCCTCCAGCTACTCCTCAGAAGAAGGCTTTTTTTTTGCTGTTCAAAGGCAAACAACTTGAGGGAGGACACCACGGAAAAAGCAGATTGCCCACCCTGTAAAATGAAGTGGGTCACAAGCAGTCAGTCCTTTTTTTTTCCAGTGCTGCACCCAGTTTGTCTGAGCAACAAGTAGCTGCATATCAGGTGAGCAATTCATTCAGAAATCATCACTGTGAGCTCCTTGCAACAACCAACAGCCAAGACATTCTGCCAAAGAGCAGTCTGCCCTGGCAATGCTGTTAGTCAGATGTCCTCTCTGCAGGTAGGAATCAAAGCTATAGTGCCCAGAAACCACATCTTGCATTCTGCTTCTGGCACCAAAGTCAGTACAGGAATATATCTGCTCATTAACAAAAGCCCAGCTCTACGTTTTGACAGCGAGCTCCCCTAAGAAGATGTAAGGTAAGTTAATGTCAAACACTGTCATAAATCCACTGAGATAACTAACAAAATGAGACACTAGTTAAATACAGTAGTTCAGACACCTTGAAGTAAATTGTCACATTCAGATAATTGCAGACTGGGAAAAAAGGGAGCAATTGCTGCTAGTAAGAGCATGCAGCCAGGAGTTAACAGCTCCTAGCTGAGCACATGCACCTGTTACAGTAACTGTATGATCCTGAAAAATCATTTAGCCTTTCTGACTTTCAATAATTATTATTGTTTACGTTGTACTTCCTCAGCTCTATGGAGTGATAGTAGGGTTACCTGTTTGTTTTCTGGAAATTCTTCCTGTAAAGTTTCCTACATAGAAGAAGTAATATAGTGCAGATTATTTATATTGCTATTAACTCTTAAATAAAGCTCTTCAAACAATGGGAAATTAGTAAAAACACTGTTGTGTGAATCCTTCTTTGTTTTTCTGGCTCAAAGCTTGCTTCCTGAGGTATTTCTTGTGATAAGACTCTAACTGATTTATTGAGGAGGCAAGTGATGGGTGCTACTGTGTGAAAATCAACATCACTTTGTGGACATTTGAAAGCACCTTCCTCCAGAGCTGTTTGCCTTCAGAAGAGAGTGCTCAGGAGTGTTTACTGGTGGAAGATCTGGCCTGTGACTAAGTAGCTCCAGCTTGGTATGGGAAAACTGGGGAATGATACCATCATGTCCTGTGAAAAACAGGATGCAGGTGGGCATCCCTGCTCCCTCTTATCTGCTGGCAAGGCCCAGAAGGTGGAAACAAAGGAGTTTCTGCCAGAGCCAGGAGCTGCCACTCCAAGGAGAGCTGACTCAACCACTTTGGATTTGAGCTGTCACTCCAAAGAGAGCTGACTCGACCACTTTGGACTTATAAATAAGTTTGTACTACCATCCAAAAGTCGTCATCATCAACAGAACAACAACGCCCAACGACCCACCACTACTGAAGATCAATGACTGAACTATGAACCACGCTGGATCCATGGTGGTGACTATCTCCCTCTTGCTTCCTATAAAGACTCCTTGCTTCTATTTCCTATCTTTTCTATCGCCTTTCTTCCCTTCCCCATCTCCCTGATTAAGATTTGAAATTAACTGGTTAGACCAACATTTGAACCGTTGTTTCTTAATCTCACGCTGGGTATACATATATAAAAGAACCTCATCTCCCTCCTATAAATTGGAGCGAGACAACTGTGGGAGCATGCACCGCCAAAGACAGGAAATGCACTGACGCATTGCTAGAGTCATATGCTACACCTGATCTTCATTACAGAAAAGACATTGTAGCCATTATAACCTATTGCAAGTCTTGCCTTCCTCTGAACAGTCTTTAAAAACATGGGTACTGGATGACATGATCTTTAGATGACACTCTGGTTATTAAAGACAGTAGTGGCACAAGCAGTATTAATGTTTGCCAGCTCTAGTAAAATTGTTTTCCTAAGTGTCCGGTAAACTGCTTATCCTATTTAATTTTATCTTTATCAAAGGTATAAATAGTTCAAAGTACAAGAATTATGGAGAGAGAGAGAGAGAGAGAGAGAGAGAAATGAGAATGACAGAAGTGAAAAAAAAAGAAATAAAGCCTACCAGGCTAGCTACCCAGCTCAATAAAAATAAATTCCTCCTCTCTCAGCAGTAAAACCAAAATGTTTCCTGAATCCTGACAATATCCCATTCTTTTCTTCTCTGGCTGGCTGGAACCTGAACAATCATCAATCGCGTTTGGGTGGCCATGAAGTAGACCAGACGGAGTTTGTCAGAAGGTATTTCTGCTCTTCAGTGCAAGTTGGCCATCAGAGCAGCTGCTCAACAGAAGTGCCTGATTCTTTTGCACTCATCAAGATAGTTTAGGGAGAACTTGAACATCCCTGGCACTTCAGACACTGATTAGCATATGCAGTTGTATGTACTAGAGGAGAGGTGTCTGCTTCTGCCAGAATCCCGTGATAAAAATTATCGTTTCATCCTTTCCAGCCTTTGTGACAGGCTTTCTCATTACTTCATTTGTGTACTAAATAAACAAACCCTGGTGTCTGGGATATCACTGTCATAGCAGTGACAATCTCTCTGTCAAAACTGATATCATTCAGGAATGTACATCAGCCCAAGACCAAACTATTGTCATCCAATCCAAGAGCATCTCATCAAAGTATGGAAAAAAAGAGTTCATTAGAAATCCAGATAAAATTCAAATTCCTAATTCATCATCTGCTCTCCCTCTTGAAACCAATATTAGAGGTTCTCTAATAATTCTCCTCTTGCAAGCAGTGATCTCCAGGACTACAATCCATTCTTAGAGTCAGCTGTTCAGAAGAAAAACACTGAGACAGAGCAGTTGCTAAAAAGGAAAACGTACAAAAGTTTAAAGGAAAAAATATCCAGGAAGTAAAGTTATTTTCCAAACTTCAAAAGATTCAAAAAGATTTTAAGGCTTTTCCATGAATGCTGGCTAATGATAAACCCGTAAGAATTCTTAGATCACCAGTTTATCAGAAATTCATTGATTCCTAATGTTAATGATGAGGATGTCCTGGCTTAATTTAGCAGAAGTTTTGCTGCAGATCCAGGAAGTTCCTCAAAAAAAAAAAAAAAAAAAAAAAAAAAAAACAAACCAAGACATACTTTTGACAGTGAATCTGACAAACAACAACCCTTCGGATTTTTTCTGTATGTACATATATATTTTTTCTGTTAAACATCATTCAAGCTCCCTGAAGCAGCACTCAATTTCTAAGGTAGTTCAGTCAGTGAGAGGAGAGAAAAAACAGGATTTATGCTACCAGCATAGCTTTGCTACATTCATGAGCTGAAAAGCAACAACAGAGCAGCATTTATAGATGATATCAATTTATTTGTGCTATTCTCAAAGAGCATGAAGGTGAGGAAGAACTTCAGTCACACTATGAAAATGTGCCAGGTGAAATCTGAGACATGGTGCTGCACTGGACAAGTCCAGATGGAAAAAAAATCTGACTGGTATTGATTCTTGGGTTCTTAACTAATCACATTAATTCATTTAAGAAAAAAAAGTATTCAGGGACTATTGTGGAGGTCTCAGATAAAGATATCTGCTCCACATGCAAGCTGTGAGCAGAAGAAAAACATTTTAGATTACTTAACAAGTAAAACTGTGAATAATAAAAAGAAGTGTTATAATGCTGCTTTCTTTTTCAACACAAATCTGTAGAGGACAAGCTTGAAACACTGTGTACATCCAGTCACTTCATCTCAGAAATTATTTAGTAATAATAAAAGGAATTTAAGCAAGTCCATTAGAAAACATTCTTATGGACACATTCTTATACAGCAAAATACTTAAGTCAGGAATTTTACTTTTAAAAGCAGGCAAGTGACAGTAAATAACAAAAGATACATTAAGCTGCAATTGATTGGAGAAGCTAAATGGAGGCTTTTACTTACCCTAATAATAATATCAAATAAAAGAAAAAGCAACGCAGCGAAGAGGTAACAAATACAACCTAATAAAAGGAAAAAATCAGGCCACAGGAAAGAGGGCTAGTCAGGAAAATTATTAAAACAAATATTTTTTCTGAATATACTGCTACTTTTCAGTGAAATAATCTTAGTCATCTCACATCCACTTTTGGTACTCCCAGCCTATTGCTGGGAGTTCTCAGCTGATGAAGTTCTTGAAGCCTGCACCGATCCAAAATGTAACAGTTAAGCAGTAGAACAGATTCCTTTAATCAATAGGACCCTCACAATTCTGCTGTCAGTGCCTACAAATGCTAGAGAGCCACTTCCATTCTACTCCAGGCAATCACAGTGGCAACTGATGGCAGCTGATCAGCATTTACAGGTTTAGCTGCATATGAATACAGACTTCACACAACACTGCTCCTCAGGAAAAAGATTGCTGCTTCCAAATAATGTACTATATGCTTTCTTCGCTTGTAGTTCTGAGTTGCTGATGTGAAGCTATGGAAAAAAAGGGAGCCTAATATGTATCTGTAGTCCATTTCAGGTGCTCAAGCAGTAACCTAGATCTTACTTGTTGGTTCCAAAGCATTAAATTTTTTCCATTCTAATTATACATTGCATACAGTTTATTTTTTCCTTTACCTAGATACAGGTAGGGACTTACCTCCAGCCTGTAATTTCCCTCACCTCAGGAAGCAAACAGAAATATTCTTCATTTCAGCACTCAGATTTTAACTCAGTAATGAAGTTCAATAGGGCACAACATTTCACACAGTATTCAACTGCTTGACCTAATTTCTTCCTCTAGTTCCTCCTACTGCTGTCAACACACTGACCAGTGCATTTCCTAAGCAGTCATATACACTGATCTGCAATATGGACTACTTATCTTCAGCTCAGGGCCCAGGCAGACTGCAAGTGTTTGACTTCCACATTTGCTGCTCCTCCTAATGCCAACAGCAGATGAATGAGCAGGTGGTACACAGGAAGATGCTGTAAGATTTCTAACGCAAGTCAGGAGAGCAGAATTTCTGCCCACATTTATTATGATCACAAACCTATACTTGTACCTATTTCAAATCAAACGAAGTCAGGTTTCCTGTTTAACTAGCACCACGTAACTATCTTGCTGCAGATGGTCATAATCCATCTGCAGGATGGATTAGAGTAACTCCAATACCGAAATTACATATGCTCTACTAGGACACTGCCTTTAGAGCTGTAACATGAAATGTCCCTGTACCAACATCATCAATGCTCTGCTTTGTTTCCTTCTTTTCCAACAGCCATCAGTAGAGCCCACCGACTCCACAGAGGCAGGACTAGGCAGAAGGCTGGGAGTGGCTCAAGCGGCAGAGCCCTTCTGGCAGCACAAGAAGAAACTTCATTCAGTAAACTCCCAAATGCATGGAAATTCGCAAAAAATAAAATAATAAAATAATAATAAAATTAAATCCTTCCCTTCTAACTAATAAGCAATAAAGCTACACAGCTCCAAGTCCTTGTTGCATTTATTCCCACATTTATTCCCCCTCAAGTCACTTCCATGCCCAAATGAAGATGTTTATTGCTGCTAACTCAACCAGGTCAGCTGGTTTCCGGAAATCTAGTTGTATGCTTTCTGCTTCACAGCTTGCGTTATCTACACAGGTTCTAGACTCAGCACTTATCTGGTAGCTCCACTGAAGGTGTGCAAGGTTGCACAGGCAGAGTGCTCCACAGATCACTGGTGCACTACCACCCACAACTGGAAAATTTCTCATCCAAGTTCCACCTGTCATCTCTAATCATATTTATTTCTATAATTATCCAAACATTCAAAGCCTGGAATGTTTTTAACCTAGTTTTCAGCAGCAAATGCCAGAGTAACATAGTTAGCATCATTTACATAAAAAACATTACTGCTTAAACAAGATCTCACAGCTTTATCTTCCACCATAAATCATCCTACACACGTAACATGTTATTCCAACGAAAGAGTATATTAAAAGGCCTTAATAACTAGAAATAAAATAAGTTTGTCTAAGAGACACTAAGAAACAAAATGAGCATATGCCTTCTTTTGTACTAGGAATTACAGTTAAATAAGACATTAGGTGGTCTCATCCCTGCTGTCTTCGAATAAAGGATATATAACCCAAAAGGTGCAGAACACCTGCATACCCTCTTTTCAGCATGCAGTGAGCAAAACATCCCTTGAACACTACATGTCCAGAAGGAAAGTAGTCCCTTTTTCAACTCATCATTATTCAGTACCAAGTGTCAATATGAAAGGTGTGTTTATCTCAACAAGACATGTTTTTGCATGCTATTACTGGAGTTTTCTTGTCAACAAGTGAGTTATGCAACACATCTTTACTCTGATGGTCTACTGCACATCAACAAACTGGTGGCAACGTATGTAATCTAGGGTCAAAACTGGGGTCCTAATCTTCAGTTCACCTCTTGTCTGTTACTTTTCACTTACTATACAATGCAGGCATATTGCCTGCCTGACAGCTGGGAGACAGGAGAATGCAGACTGAGGAGAGGCTATGAGAATACAATCTCCTGTTCCTACTGAAGCATGTGAGACATCACAATTCCATCAACCTAAATGAACTAGCATGCAACTTTCAGCAAATTAGATTTACCTTGAGGTTTGGGTTTGGTAAGCTTCCCACAGGGCTTTGAGATTGTGACAGTCTTCTGGCAGTCAGCATTATGAAGAGCTCTCTTTAGGTTCCCAGTTCGAGTTTTCAAGGCAGTATTCAAGTCACATTCTCCCCAGGCCTGGAACTGGTATTTACACTCTGCTGCAATGAGGAAATAAATGGTAATTTTTAAAATAGGAGGATTGAGAGTGAAAACAAAAATGTTATCAGTCCAGTAGGAAAGAGTAACATTATAACCACTTTCATCACAGATAGCCAGTGCTCCTAGACAAAAGGATCATGCAACTGGAGAAAGCAATCCCAGGAGAATTTTAAAAAAATCCTCTTGCTTTTACATGAATATTGTGTTACTGTCAATACAGAATGTAAATAAAATGAAAATATATTGAACTATTAAGATACACAATAAAGAAAAAACAAAGAGAAATGAAAACTCTGTTCAAGTTCTGTATGATTGTTCCTCCATTTGTGTGATGCCAAAGGTTAAGAGATAAGGGTTGAATAGTTTCAAGAAAGTATGTGCAACTATGGTCTTGTCAAGTCTGAAACTGCTGCACTGATTGCTTTGGAAAGGTCACACTGATGTCAAAGCCATACAAGCTGTTTATTAAAAAAAAAAAGAAAGAAAGAAAAAAACAGCTAACTTTGCAGGAGTTGCAAAGATCTGAGTTCTGGGCAGACATCTTGTCTGGGATGGTCGGAGGTATCTTTCTCAACAGCCATATATAAACCTTACAAAACGATAAAATAATCTGGCCTCCATTCAGTACACACACACTGGTAGCCACCCATGATCCATGCTGCAAATCACATATCACAAGGTCCCATAAAGCCAGTAGTAACCATAGCGGGGGTTTACAGCTGTGAGAGAACAGATGACTCTTACACTGCTGCCTTAAATAGGGTTCTACACCACAGGAAAAGAGATTTAATCGTGCTGCTGGAATACTAAGTTTACAGTATGCAGCTTATCTGGATTCTCTGCTGGAGCATCTGCTTTGCTCTGAGGAAGCTGCCTTCTATGCCTCAAATGATTTAGTTGCAACAGATTTCAAATTTGGAGGTAGATAGCACCTTATTTGCAGAACTAAGAAGTCTTTCTTCATCATACTTAAGTAAAAAGAAAAAACAGTCCCTTGCAAGTGTAATGCTTACCTCCAAATTGCTTCTTCCAGTTGCAGGGAATCTTACACTTCTGAGTCTTGGTGGTTTGTTTGCACTCTGCTCCAGTGCGAGTGCCCTCGCGTGTCCCCAGGCCGCAGTCTCCATTGGTGGGCACACAGACACTCCACTGCCATTCCCCACAGTCAGACTTCTTGGCCTTTTTCTCTGGTGGAAGACAAGGAAGCAAACACAAGATAAATGGTCAGTACTCACAGCTGATAGAGAAATGTCTCTTCACTTAACAGTCAAAGCGCCTGAGAGAGTAAATATGGAAGATGTTTGTAAAACAGCTTCACAAGCAAAAAATCTGGCATGCCCTTCACAATTCTGCAAACATGTTAGCCCTTTAGGCTTTAACTCCAAAGCACGATCATTCAAAGTCAGTTCCACTACATCTAATAGCCAAATCAGACTCTCAATCTTCAGAACGGAGAATCTACACACCCTCAGGGACCACTGAACAAAACACTCAGAAAAGGACATTTCTCTGTCTTCAGTGGCTGATGGCATGTAAATATTTTTGGTTTCATCTGGAGCACACCACACCATGTAGATAAAAATTAATATGCTGACATTGTGTATTGGGATTTGAGCATCTCCTGGAAAAAGCAGAAACTTTTCACTTGGCGTATACTCTGTTACATTTTATGCCAGATTATAACTAAATCTCCAAAGGCAAATAAGAAACTACATACAGAAGGATATGTAAATACAAGATAATTGTGGTTCTTGATCTTCCTAATGTAAACAGTCAGAATTTGATCAGAACACCTTGAAATGCCGATAGCCTATTTGGATTTTGTTTCTTAGGGATGAAAGTAAGTGCTGTAGGGACAAAAGTAGGGACAAATCCAAGTGTTGACCAAAATAATAATTAAGGCCCCAAATATCACATGTAATTTTAAATAATCTTATATAGAATAATTTGTGCTTTAGCTCTTCCATATTTTATAGTGTTTCCTTACAGCCACACTGATTAGAAACACCCTTTTTTTAATGCAAATACTAATTCTAATAGATTAACAAGTCATATTAACCTGTGTGTAAGCAGCATGTAAATAATCATAGAATCATAGAATTGCTCAGGTTGGAAAAGACCTTAAAGATCATCAAGTCCAACTGCAACCATAAAGTGCAATTCTTAAAAAACGTCAAAAATGAGTTTGATAGATGTCAGTTTTCCACTCCAGGCCTCTCTCTATTGCAGTGGGGTCTGAGTTCATCACTAGCAAAAAGCAATTACCACTGGATGTCTGGTTGTCTGTTTTCAGCACAGAGTTCATTTAGTCCTTTACTGGAGGATTTTCACTCTCATGGCACTGGTGTCGCAATTACATATAAGACACCAAATGAGTAACATGATAACTACTCTTTCACTGTTCTTATGTGATTCTCCCTTAGCCTAGTAGGAACCTATTCTTAGCAAATTTTAAGGAAAGATGTATTGCAATACCCATTCTGTGATAAACTGAGGACTTAGTCTTTGGTACTCTCAAGCTGCCAGCTTTCATGGAAACTAATTTCTGTTTTCCTACTGAGCACAGGAAAAAATGTCACTGCCACAGATACCTATCATGCACGCCAAAAGGTTAATGAATGCTATGAATTTCACAACAAAACCAAAAGCATTTTGTATTGTCCCACACATGCAATCTGCCTCAGGGATTAACCCTGTATTACACTAGACCTTACCTGTTTTCTCTTTCTTTCCAGCCTCAGTGGTACTCACTGCTGCCAGAATGAAGATAAGTGTCAGGAGAGCAGCCGTGAACATTCGACGTTGCTGTTGTTGCTGTAGCATTCTGAGGAAAAATGAAATAAAGGAAAATAGGCTTGGTTAGATTGCAAAAGGTGGGATCCCATCAAAATGGCAGCTACAGCATTTTTAGGAAGCTCAGCTTCAGGGACAGAAAACACGTGCAAGTCAAACACAATTTGCTCCTTACGAAGAGAATACAAAGATTTTTAACATTTATTTTCCAGTCCCTGTACCAAATCCCTGATCAATGTCACTGATTCTATGGATGAGTTTTGCCACAGAATAGTCAGTAATTATTGCTCTCTGTCAGAGAATCAAGACTCGTGATGGGCCTGGAATCACAGAATCACAGAATCATAGGGGTTGGAAGGGACCTCCAGAGATCATTGAGTCCAACCCCTCTGCCAAAGCAGGTTCCCTACACCAGGTTGCACAGGTAGGTGTCCAGGAGGGTCTTGAATATCTCCAGAGGAGACTCCAGAACCTCCCTGGGCAGCCTGTTCCAGTGCTCCGTCACCCTCACCCTAAAGAAGTTCTTGCGCACATTTGTGCGGAACTTGCTATGCTCCAGTTTCTGGCCGTTTCCCCTTGTCCTGTCTGCACACACTGCTGAAAAGAGTCTGGCCTCGCCACTTCGCCCCCCACACCTTAGATATTTATAGATCTGGATCAAGTCCCCTCTCAGTCTTCTTCTCTCAAGGCTAAACAGACCCAGTTCACTTAGCCTTTCTTCACAGGGGAGATACTCCAGGCCCTTCACCATCTTTGTGGCCCTCCGCTGGACTCTTTCCAAGAGATCCCTGTCTTTTTTGTACTGAGGAGCCCGAAACTGGACACAGTATTCCAGATGAGGCCTTACCAGGGCAGAGTAGAGGGGGAGGATCACCTCCTTCGACCTGCTGGCCACACTCTTTTTAATGCAGCCCAGAATTGGCCTTTTTGGTCACAAGGGCACGCTGCTGGCTCATGGGCAACCTGTCGTCCACCAGGACACCCAGGTCCCTCTCTGCAGAGCTCCTCTCCAGCAGGTCATCCCCCAACCTGTACCGCTGCATGCAATTATTCCTCCCTAGGTGCAAGACTCTACACTTGCTTTTGTTAAACCTCATCTGGTTTCTTACCGCCCAGCTCTCCAGCCTGTCCAGGTCTTGCTGAATGGCAGCACAGCCTTCAGGCTTGTCAGCCAATCCTCCCAACTTCGTATCATCAGCAAACTTGCTGAGGGTGGCCACTACCCCCTCATCAAGGTCATAGATGAAGATGTTGAACAAGACCGGACCCAGCACCGACCCCTGAGGAACACCGCTAGTTACAGGTCTCCAACCAGACTCTGCACCACCAACGACGACCCTCTGTGCTCTGCCAGTCAGCCAGTTCTCAACCCACCTCACTGTCCACTCATCTATCCCACACTTCCTCAGCTTTGTTATAAGGATGTTGTGGGAGACAGTACCAAATACCTTGCTGAAATCAAGGTAGACTACATCCACTGCTCTCCCCCCATCCACCCAGCCAGCGACAACATCATAGAAGGCTACCAGGTTGGTCGAGCATGACCTCCCCCTGGTGAACCCATGCTGGCTGCTCCTGATAACCTCCTTTTCTTCCAAAACTTCTCTTATCTTTCCTGACATCTGGCTGTGATTTATTGTGTACAATTTCACATAGAATAGGTTTTGCATTACATCTTACCAATTAATACAAAGTAGGGAATCCAACACTGTCTACCTTACAAGAGTTCAATTTCTTATTAGGCTTACTCAACACCTGAAAAGAGCTTTATTCATGAAAACAACATATATAGGTAAATATGATGCATTACTTTAATTGCCATTGCTATGTTGCTACCTATCATTTCCTTCCCCTACAGCTAGTGTCTTTTTAATATCAATTAAGCTAATTGCCTGAAATGCAAAATGGGCACAGAGGTAGGACTTAAATATGCAGAGACTATTCATAGCATGCTAATGAATCCAAAAACTGGATTTAGGAAACAAATATTCCAATATAAAAACAAATTAAAATTGTTTGTTTAGTGGAGAAGCATCAGTTATGAGCCAGTCACCAAAAGTCATTTAGAACTGACTGACGTAAATAGTTTACACACATATTTCCTTTTCACTTTGTTGTCATTTGCATTTAGCACATTTTGGTATCACTTACCTGAAAGCATGGCCATAATAGCTCTATATGTGAAAACATCATTCCTCCTTTCCCCAGAGACATCTTTAGTAGGCAGTAGGGTTCCAAGATGGTGGAATAGAGGTAGCTTGGATGGAGCATTTCTCCATCTTCTTTTTTTTCAAACCAAGGCCTGTGCTATCCCACAGCCTAGGAGGAGGCATCAACAGTGCCACTATGATGGCTTTGAAACCTAATCTGATGCCACAGACCTTTTAGAGGAAATATGAGTTCATTCTGCTAAGCATAGCAAATTTATGGGAGAAATAATTCTCACCATGAACGGAAGACAAAATGCATCGGAAATTTAATTTGGCACTTCTCAGTATTCCCTGCTGGCAAAAATCTTGTTCAAAAGCAACATAATTGTAATTGACATGAACAACAGGAGTGGAATTCACAGCACAAGGACTTTATTTTTAAGTACACAGCTTTAATATCACGCTAGAAGCCAAATGAGAAAATTTAATTGTTTTATTTAACTAGAGTTCATGTGAAAACTGCAAGATACCCAGCATTCAGATGCCTGAAGTAGCTGTTATTAGCACCAGTTTGGTTTACTTCAGAAAATAACAGGTCTTATCACAAAAAAAGGACCAGGGAACTCAAACAGAGCCTGGACACATACTGATCCTGTGTGAGCTTTACTGTGTAGTTTTTCTTTCTTTTGCTATATTTTTTCCATTTAGAAAGTCTCATATTTAAAAAAAAAATGAATAAATAAATGAGTAAATAAAATATGCAATAAATAAATAAATAATCAGTCTGCCTTTTAATTTTCCTTACCACACAAACTTTTCCTCCGTAACTAAACATAATCACAACATTGTTAAGATTTCAACTTTCTCCCTTCAGCCACTATCCCTTGGAGAAACTTCACCATCAGTAGTACTGCATCTCATCTCTCATCCCATTTCCACTACAATTTCTCACTTCCTCTTTTCCAAATAACTAACTCCCTAGTTGGAGTATTAACGACTCATGTAGAAACACACAGGGAAGGACAAATAGTTCTGTAATCTCAAGACACTGTCAGATGATGAAGCAAGGCAGCATAGATGCTTTGTAGCACAGGATGCCACTACATGCCAGAGAGGCATGTGCTAGGGAGGCAAACAGCTTCCTCCTACATCACCGCTGCCAGCCACAGGGACTTGGGAAGTGGTAGCGCACAACCTCATGTGCTGCCAGAAACACATGAGTTGTAAATATCTGTCTATAGGGAGGATGTCTTATATTGTGTTGACAGAGACTTATATCCAAATTTCATCAGTATTATTTTCCACAAAACTGGCAGGAAAAAAAACTAGTTTGTGGAATCTGAAAAACTCCAAAAGCCTTATAAACAAAACCCTATGGAACCCTGATGTAGCGTATTTGCCAAAGACTCCAGGTTCCTCTGCAACTGAAATCCTTGCCAAGTTGTCTAAGGAAACACTGAACCCACAGATATGTGTATCCCTCTGGCAGAGAGAGACAGGCTGTTTCCTAAAGTGCCTTTGCTATTAATTATTAGCAAGTGGAAAACTGTGTTGAATGATGCCTCATTTCACACCTCACAAACACACTGAATCTGATGTAATATGTGAGACTACAGCAAATTACATCATTGTTTTATATATGATAGTTCAGCAAGGGCACATACTCTCATGAAATTACAAGTATCTCCTATGATATATATAGTTTCTATTAAATATTAAGTATTTCTTCAGAAGGACAGAAAATCCCACTCATCAATAGTTATTCAAGATGAATCTTCCATTTTTCTTGCAACTATTTCACTTGGTCATTAAAAAGGATGAGGAGAAAAACCTGTCAATCTGGACTTGTTTTTGAGAAAAAACCACATGCCACTGAAAATAGCTCCTTCTTATTTTTTTCTCAGAACATAAGGTGTCGAGCTTTTCCTTTTTCATTAGATTCTGTGTTAATATTTCCAGTTCAACCTTTGATTTAAAGAACTGCCAAAAATGTTACTAGCAAATGGACCCATTTTTGA
This sequence comes from Pavo muticus, assembly GCA_016647715.1. NCBI lineage: Eukaryota > Metazoa > Chordata > Aves > Galliformes > Phasianidae > Pavo > Pavo muticus. The sequence continues at coordinate 4,537,168 of JACDJE010000070.1, read as the reverse complement.
TGTTTTGATTTTTGTAATGAAACTTCTATTTATACCAGTGGAAATTACAGATCAGGTGTCATGAAGGGAAAGTATTTCTAGAAATCTATATGACAGGCCCTAAACAGAACAAATAGCAGAATATAAGCAAATGGTAGTGATATATACAAACAATAGGAAGAGTCAAAATTAAAAGAAAAGGAAAGAAATGAGCCATTTGGGGTGGAAGGAGCTGCAGAAAACAAGGGAGAGAAAAGGTAGAGAGAGTTCAGGACAGTTTAAATGATAAGTTGGAACAAGATCAGAAAAAGAGAGTAAATAAGAAAGGACACCACTAAAACCATGAAAAGAGCACCAAAACGGGAATGAGAAAAGAGAGAAATGGTTAATGAGAGTTAAACACTGAAACAGAAGACAGAAGACGTTAGGAAAACATGAAGTGTGTAATGAGGTGAGAACTGAAGCCCAGCTGAAATGCAAATGGCTTCTCCCAGCAACACTAAGGCACAGAATCTACTTCAGTCTTACAGTTGATTTCACAATCAATCTCTGCTTGGAAGAAAAAAAACTAAAGGAAAAATCAGAAAAAGGGTGGAGGCAGGATCAAAATATCTTTGCTGAGCACCTGTGAGAGCCAAACAGAAATCACACTGTATCTGCAGTTTAAAAAGACCTTCTGAGTGGAGCTTGAGCCTCCATTCCAAATCTCTCACTGCCTCCTGGTCTAATTATACAGTAACAATCATCTTTCCTTACCTGCTCCAATAGGAACAAATCTTCTTCTCAACAAGACCATTCAGAACAAAATAGGCAATTTCAGATGAAGTTCCATCAGTGAGCAGCAATGCTTATTTTTCTTAACCCTACTGAAGTTAGCATATGCAGCATGTTCTAGGATCACATATGCCTTTTGCAGGTGGCTTTCTTCCTGTTAATAACTATTACTCAAAATCCCTTCCCTTCATCTGTTCTTCCCAAAGTGACTGGCAAGATCCCAGCTTTTACAAACAAGTGTTTTATTCTTTGTATATATGAGTGTAATTTCCAAATTTTGTCACATGATTTAATCCATCCATGTCTTCCAGCTTTTCCAGTAAAGTATGCCAAACATCATCTGTGTTGACAATGCAGTTAAACTGCAACACTACATGTATAGCAATGCTGTATGTATTGCCATTTCTTATGGTAGAGCATGGGCTTTATAGTGAGTTTGCAAGGCTTGGGACTGAGGCTTGCTCTCTCTGAGCTTTCTTAGATCTGTCTATAGCTTTGTCACTTTTGGTTTTGCTGCAGCAGCAATTTTTCTAATTGACCATCTGGCTATGGCTAATTTGATTTACTTTTGTTTATCTTTGTGTGGAGCCACCCAGGTTTTATGATTTATCTATTAGAGTAACTTACTATAGAAAAAAATACAGAACTAGTGTCTTGGGAAAGGCTTTGAGAAGAGGAGACAGAATATAGTGTTGAGTACATGTATGGGAGATACCAGCCTGAAGGCACAGGGTCAAAAATGCAGAGCCCATAGCTATTAAAAAAAAAAAAACAACAACAACAAAAACAAACAAAAAAACAATAGCTAACGAAATGCAGACCTGGAGCTGGATGAAAGCGGGGGTAAGAAAGATAAGAAAGAAATAGTTTATAATATATGCAGAAGGGACTGTATATATGGTAAATCCATATGTAACCAGGATCTGTAAACCAATGAAGAAACAGAAAGGTACAAAAGCAGGTCAGCAAACATTTAGAACTGACCCCAAGTTGATCCTAAAGTGTGGAAAAAGAAACTATCAGCATGGACGTCATGGACTCCAGACACTGACAAACCACCATGGCATCCCCATTATCAACATTATAACAAGACCATTGACCCTAGAGCTCAGAGGAGCTGCAGATGAATCAGAATAACGTCAGGAAAAGCAATAGAATCCTTTTTTTTTCTGATTGAATTAATAATTTCTCATCAAGTCCTACAATAAATACTTTAATAAATCACAGTTTGATTAGTCCCAGATTAGTCATATCTAGAAAATCAGTTTTTAAGTGAGCTAGAATGGGAAACAGTCTCCTTTCTGTAAACACATGCTGTGTTTAATGAAACTTAATGTTTACCTCCATTTCTTAAATTAATTTCATATTCAAATATGTTCTATTTTGCAGTCCCTTGAGGGTAGTTACCTGAATCTATTTCCTTCCCCTTTCTTAAATGTAAATATTACATATGCTCTGCTCCAATTGTACAACAGCAAGAAACATTTGGTGTATGTTTTAACAAACTTTCTTAATAAAACCAGAATGTCAAGTGTCATTTTTGCAGTAATCTGAGATGCAAATACAGTTTCTCTGTTAAAAAGAAGTTGAAAGCATTCGGTTCTTAGGAGTTTGACATCTCTAACAGCAGCAGAGGCTTCTGCTTCCCCAGGTCTCTTTCTCATTCATCACATCACACATGCCCCTACATCCTAGTGGTCTTCCATATAGAAAACTGAGGTAAACACACACCTTTGGAGCCAGACCTTTGTGAACTGTAAACTCCAATGATCTCCCTTCCCTCACACACACATGCACATATTTCCTCTGTTGTCTTTATTTGCAACACTAGAAAAAAAATCTAGATTTTCTTATATTTTCATTTATATTTAAGTCAGCTTGATTTTTGTTGATTCTCAGTGGACTGCCACTTCTGGATTTCCAAGACAGTACTTTCTTGAACAAGCAAAATTCCATTTCAAATTCCATTTATGCTCCTGATAGCACTTACAGGGCTGATTGCCAGATAGGTTTGGAATTACTCTCTCATTGCTTTTTTCCCCTTCATTTTTCTTGAGGAAACAAATTTTATTTTATTTTTTAAAATTCTGATACAAAGAGATTTGGAAAAGTTCTTCATTAAAAATTTTCCATCGGGTCAACACAATTCACATTTCTTAAAAATGTCTTTTAAAATTAAAAACCTTAATCATATTTGTAAAGTTTATGACCCTATTTTATATAAACTGAATCAGCTTGTTAACAGTTGGCACTTATGGTTATTTTTAAGGATAACCTATAAGGTCATCAAGTTTCAATAGTCCTATGGTAACTAGTGAAGAAATCCTATCCACACATGCTTAGCCCCCATTATTATTAGCAACATTTGCCCTCTAAATTTAAAAAGAAAACCTTTCTATAATGAGAATTATAGTTATCTTCTATAATGAAAATATTTAATGCTATTTTATTTCCCTCATGCGTAACATTAAACTAAACTAAACTAAAAAAACAAAAACGAGCTAAATCCACATCCATCTTTGCGTTGACATAAAACTGTAGACATTTTTCCACTCCTCCAAAGTAGTTCTGAATCATATGACTTCAATCCTATGCATAACAGCCTACCAGCCTTTAATACAATATCCAGTGATATTTACACATATTACAGTTCCTTAGATTTTCTCCTATTAATTGTGCAGGCTACTTGAATCCAGTATTTCTCATTGTTCTCACTCAAATGTCTTTCAGGTACTAGCTTTTCTTTACACATCTACTGTGACTACTACAGTTATCAACAGAGTAGTTTATTTGCTTGTTGTGGCTATCCTGTTACTGTATTGCAGTTTCTTTAACTCATGTTACATTTTATTAACTTTATATTTCCTTTCTGAGTACTGAAAGTGGACGTGGAAATCGGGCACATTTCTCTGTATTCTTCCATAGAGGTAAAGATTCAGAGGCCTTCCTCATGGCATGAAAACTAGAGCCAACTTGCTGCTCTTCATCATTTGGTTGCACCTTCATGGATCTAAGAAATATTGTGTAGAGTTCAAACAGATATATTATTTTATATTTATCTAAATACAAGCCAACTTCTGAGAAGAAAGAAGTACCTGTAATTAGAACAACTGAATAGTCTATCAAATTATACTATCTCTGTTGTTTGCATGCCTTCTCGTTTCTAAGCATGGTTATGTTTTAGAATGATCTTATTAAAGAAAACCTATTAGAATAATCATGCTATTTTGGGGCCTGTACTAGAAATACCAAATAGAAGTGGCTAGTAGTCTCAGTCTGTGCTAACAAATTAATCCAAAGTAGTGTAAGACACCACAAATCCTACTGGAGAAAAACTCTTTGCATTTCAGCTGCAGACATCATTACAGGCC
>JACDJE010000070.1:4505063-4524419 GCA_016647715.1 Pavo muticus | reverse complement strand
AAAAAAAAAAACCACTGCTGAAATTTCAGTTCATAATTCTAACTGGAAGGCCCCTTCTAAGTCAATTCTACTACTGTGATTTTTTTTTTTTTTCCTATCACAGTGTTCACAATTTCTTTGTCAGTTCCTATGAAATCACACCAAATTTCTTAACATTTTTATTTTTCCAAGACTAGATACGAGATTAAGCTATCCTGGATTTGATGAGACAACAACACACCAGAAAGTCCAAAGAAGACCCACATGCATTCTCTAACACTACTTTTTGGCTCAGTAGAGGAAGGCCAAGCTTCTGAATCAACTCCCCTGTGCATCATCTTCATCCATGTGTTTCTCCTGAAGAAACCATGTGTTGTAGTCATGAGTTTCCCCAGCCTCAGCTATCAGTAAATCCTATACTCTCTTTCAACTCCTTATTCATGGCTTCTCCAATGTGCAGAAAATGTAGACACTTGATAACGGCAGAAGGACAAAACGTCTATCTGGGAAAAAGCAAGTTCTTATTACAGTTGTTCTTCCTGCCTGCCTTTCCACCCATCAGCTAGTTTCTTTGCTTCAGCTAGTGCTCTTCTGGTTTCCTGAGACTGTTAAGACACACAAGGTTTTTTTCATGGTTTTGCAGTGCCTCTCACAAAAGTGCCTACATTGCTACTGCTCCAGGATCAGAAAAAAAGAAAAAGAAAATGTAATACAGAATCTTTTGCTATAAGAGATACAGTTAACACCTACTTGGACAGCTAATGTGTTTTTATCTACCAGAGATATATTTGAGTATCTTCTGAAAATATTAGAGAAAGGGGTGGCATATTTCATAGAATCATAGAATCATAGAATCACTAAGGTTGGAAAAGACCCACAGGATCATCCAGTCCAACCATTCACCCATCACCAATGGTTCTCGCTAAACCACATCCCTCAACACAACATCCAAACGTTCTTTGAACACCTCCAGGGTCGGTGACTCCACCATCTCTTTGGGCAGCCCATTCCAGTGCCTGACCACCCTTTCAGAGTGGTAGTATTTCCTAACATCCAGCCTGAACCTTCCCTGGTGCAGCTTGAAGCCATTCCCTCTAGTCCTATCACTAGTCACATGAGAGAAGAGGCTGACCCCCAGCTCACCACAGCCTCCCTTCAGGTAGTTATAGAGAGCAATAAGGTCTCACCTGAGCCTCCTCTTCTCTAGACTGAATAATCCCAGCTCCTTCAGCCGCTCCTCATAAGACCTGTGCTCCAGACCCCTCACCAGCTTTGTTGCCCTTCTCTGAACACGAACATTTCCATCCAGTTGACAAAGATATGACAGAGAAGAGTCTTTCACTGTCTCTGTCTGGACAAGAGAAAGTTTTCTTTACTATTCTAAATCTATTTATTGAAGCAGAATAAACTTAGAAGGCTTAATTTTCTTAACTGCAGTATTTGTAACAGTACCCCATGGATATCACAGGCAGAAAAAACAGGAGTGATCAATGAATATAACTATTTTTGTAATTAGGTCCACAGCCAAAGACTATTACTTCTATTATGAGGGAAAAAACATGGTGTGCAGATATATACTGATGTTATCACAGTCCCAGTGGTCACAATATTATTTATGAATACATCACAATTTGAGAGCTGTAATATGAATTTCTTAACAAATAGCTGCACCATACAAGCCAGACAGATGTTTCCACTGTATCCTCATTTTCTTTTTCTCCTTCTGCCCCAATGAGAGTGTTTTCAGCTTGATGGCAATAGGCAAATTACAGCATCTGTTACTGCCCTCACTTCTCTGTCTATGAAATAAGGATAATAGCACTTGCCTCCTTCAAATAATACCAAGAATCCTATAATGAAAGCAATTATGTGAAGGAGGAATTATTTTATTACCCAGCATCAGCTGCAGTTTGCTCTTCTCTTCTGGATTTTGTCTCTCTGCAGTTCCAGCAGGGTGACCAGGCTGCCCCATACAGAGGAGAATAGCAGCAGTACTGAACAGCTCCACTGCCTCAATGTATTGTTGCAGGAAAGCAGCAAGATACCCTTTATCTTTGATAACTACCATTCTCTGAAAGTATTTATATATTGTCAAATACTTGAGTGTATTTGAGTTTTGTTTTGCCTGAGCTGACTGTTAGGTTGAGGACATTTTTTTCCTCTCTCCAGTCAGATTCAGGGAAATAAAAAAAAGCAGCCCATTTTGTTACTTCCTTTACTCATTATGACTCCTTGTCTCCTTTGTCATCTGTCTATTCAGACGGCACTCTGAAATATGCAGTGCAGAAACTAAAAGCACATGGCCTCTCACCTATCCCCTCTATTAATCTTTTTGAAGTACTGCATTAACCCATCACCACCACCGAGAGACAATTTCATCAACTGACAAAAATTTCAACATATTTGGGACAGCTACTGAAACTGAAAGAGGAAAAAATAATAACTCAACCAAAATAAATGTGATGTGCAAAGAAAATTTGATTTTTTTTTACTTTGCAACATAGAGCTAGAATGTGTTTTTAAGTCATTCTCAAAAACAGCCTTCCTTACTCCAGTGCAATTTAACAGCCAACCAGAAAGGGCGGAAATCACAAAAGGATATGGGCTGTGGATTTTAATGGCAGCAAAAAAAATGAATCAGGATTTAGAGCTCTTTTCAGATATGGGAGCCTGGTAAATGTTCACCACTATCATATTAGCGCCAGTAATGAGCAATACTTTTTGATGGCTGATGTGAAGCACCAGCAAGCACAGATGGCAAAAGGTTGCCTTCTCTGACAGCATCTCGAAGTGGTGACTCTACTCATAGGAGTTCGTCACAGAAACATCCAAACCTGGGCAAGGAAGGAAAAAGATCACTTTCACCTAACAGTTCAAAAAACAAGCTCTAGAGACAGAAATAGATTTTTTTTTTTTTTTTTCAGATAAAGTGGTAGTTCTACACCTTACTCATGAAAACATTCTATGAAGAAAATCCCATTTTCAAATACAGCCAAGAAGACTGTTGCCGTTTCTACTCCTGTTACTTATCTTAACTGCATTAAGCTTCATATATCTATCCAAGGTTTATATATATAGATATATAGAGATATATATGTTAGAATATATTATGGATATACCATTACATGCAGATGGTAGAAGACAGACTCATAGAGTGTACCTTACATAAGAAATGAAACTTCAGAGAGCCTCTTAGTCTTTTAGACTGTTGGGATCTTTTGTATACTCCTTAAAATCTTCCATTTTGGAAGTCAATGCAGAACTGCATACTCCCACCAAAACAGTTGGCTGCAGAATTAATCTGCTTGTTGTTGTGTGAGTACTATTCAGGGACCACTGTGCCTGTCAACTATCCTCCAGCTATGCAACAATTCAAAACACTTGCTTTTTTTTTTTCAGTATCTGTTTTCATCTGGCTAGTGTGAGAATGATGGAGGTGAGGTGAAAGGATTTTCATGACTGATAGGTTTTCTCTACCATTACTCTCATCAGTTGCAAGGCATTGGTAAAAAAATCCATAAGGAAAACCCATTTGATTAAAAAATCTTATCATCTGACACTCTTCTGTATGTTGACATTCACCATTTCTACCTGCTCTTTTGATTATCCTTCCAAGTCTCGTTTTCTCTAATCCCAGGTAATGCCTTCCCTTCCCTTCCCTTCACTCCTTGATCCCTGAATATCCATTCTGAAGAGAATCTCCGCATAAGCCACTAACATTACAGCTGCTTCAGGTCACAAAGCTCTCTTAAGTCCACTAAAAAACACTTTTTAAACAGGAATAATAATAATAATAATAATAATAATAATAATAATAATAATAATAAATCAGTTTTCTGAACTTGAAGACATCATTCAATCACTGGAAGGTGAGAGTCCATAAGAGAAGCCATGTCCTTCTAAAACCAGCTTTCTTCAGAGATGTCTTTCCAAACCACCATGGCTATTTATTTATTTATTTATTTATTATTTTAAATAAAGTCCAAATTCAATGTTTCTAATGGCCTCAAAGGCATTTTCCTAGAAGGAAGGATTGTTATGCCTTAATGACTATTTAAGCATTTTATACTACATGATCAGATTTTACATGAAAGATGGAAGAACTACCTACCACTATAAGATGCCTTGTGGGATGGTATTTGCTACATTTAGATAAGTCATATTTTGGCTGGGGAGAAAAAGTCTCCAACTGAGTAGAGGGGATGAGAATCATAGCTCCCTCTCTAAATGTATTGCCCAAAAGTCTTCTATATAATAAGTTAGTACAATAAAGAGCAACTTCATTACACTCTCCTTCCTTGTATGAGTAGTATAGTCAAGTTTTTTTTTTACTTAACCTGTACTGAAACATAGTTGCAGCTCATAACTGTATTTCTCAGAAAACAGAACAACTGTTGAGTGTGATTTGAAAGACTTTCTCAAGAATGTGTCTCAGAGCTGCAAGACAGTCCTCTTTTTTCCTGTGTGAAAGGAAATTGCTCATGAAGACAGGAACAGAGTTCCAAATTTTTCATTTTCCTGCATGCTGCACTGACAGATAGAGATTCAAGTGAGAGTGAACCTGAAACACAGGCTAAAACCTGTATTTCAGACCATGATCGTAAATTTTAAACACAAATCGTCAATTTAAAGATCATTACTGATCAGTGGAGCTCTAGGCATCACACTGTTTACATCGTTTTGGATGTACACTTTTTCCCTTCCTCATGCAAATTGCCACTTCTCCTCCCATTCATTTGCACTGGTATTACGTGCAGAAATTCAGTACTGTATTTCCCCATACGAAGAACTTGGCAAGGAAGGACTGCATGCTCTTGGCAGAAGTTTATCTTGGGATTATGCCAATAAGCAATCATTTTCTGGTTGCCACAAGCATTTCATTATTTCAGTTTGGCCATTCAGTCTACTCCAGTTCAGCTCTGTTAGTGTTTCCTTAATAAACCCCCATTATCAGGGGCTTAGGCCTCAGTCATTTGAATTCTTTCTCATCTGGGACTTGGGATCCAGAGGCCAAGTCCAAATGTCCTTAAAAAAAAATTAAAACACTTTGCTTCAGAGCAGAGACAATGGAATTTCGTTTCCTGCAAGTTATATTTGCACTCTTGAAGACTTAAGAAAAGCTGTATTGTGAGGCTTGTTTATTAAACAAGTGTGAGGCTTTAGATCCCTCAAGAATGTGGCAGCAGTCTTTTTCCATTACGCTCCTCCACATATCTACAGTAGAAATGGATGAGGAAGTGAAATCTGCTTTCATCACTTAGATTTGGGGAAGAAAGTACGGAAAGCCCAGGCCAGTCCGCGGGAGCTCACACGCCAGTGCTCTGGGCGCAGTGCCAGCACCTGGGACAGCTCCCGCCCCGGGGCGGGCAGCAGATCCGTCTCCCCCCGGAGCAGCGCTAAGTAGCGCCAGGAGCACCAATCACACGCAAAGATAGCAAGGTGACTGCCTCCAGGCTTTGAATTCTAAGCAACCAAAGTTAACTGCACTGCTGCATGGATCAATTAGGAAAAACAGTTTGTCCAGAGATTAGTTCTGAATCCCAAACTGTTGGCTTTGTCGCTGAAAAAGCCACATCTTTCACGTGCCTTGCTGCCATAAACCCCTTAATATTTAATTTTTTCTTGATTTCTTATACTTTATAATTGAAGCATAAAAACCATTAATTGTGTCGATGTGCTGGTCCTAGGAGGAATTTCTTTATGCTGCATAGAGAGAGCTGTGCCCGTGTTGGGCAGGAATAGAATCTTACAATGGTTTGAATTGGAAGAGACCTTAAAGATCGTCTTATTCCAACTCCCCTGCCATGGGGCTTTGGACTAGACCATGTTACAAAGGCCCTATCCAAGCTGGCATGAATGCCTCCAGGAGTGGGGCATGCACAACTTCTCCTACTCCAGTGCCTCTTCACCCTCTGAGTAAAGAATTCCCTCCTTGTAGCTAAGAAAAATCCATCCTCTTTTAGTTTAAAACTTCACTTTTGGCCTGTCACTATGCTCTCCGATAAACAGTCTCTCATAAAGAGAGAGTTGCAATAAAAACTATTAACAGGTTGGCAACATTTTTCCTCAGTTTTGTAGTTGACAAAACAGCATAGAGGAATCAAAATAGCTTTAGTTAGCCTCAGGTCCACTTGGTCTGTAACGTTTCTGCTATGCCAATGTAAAAGGCACTTTTACACCAAAGACCGGAGCCATATAGATGAGATCAGTTTCATTCCTTTCATTAGCTACGGGATACAGATCTGAAAATGCAATACCAATTGGACTTATCAGCTCTTGCCCACCACTGTTCTTCATTCTATTTCATCATTAAATAGTGGCATGTATACCTCAGAAACCGTAAGGATTGCATCTGGCTGCTCAATTCCTTTTGTATAACTTGAATTCTACTATAGTTACAGTGGTGGCCTCTGGAACTCAACATTTAAAAGCAAAAAAAAAGTGCATCATAAACTGATGGAATTAGCAAAGTTTTACACTGTATTTTGCTTCCTTTCCAATATAACATCAACCAATCCCATGCCATCCTTAGTGCTCCAGAAACAAACACCAGTGAAAGAAATTCCCACCTACTCCACTCCTCTCCTTTGCTCTCTGCAGTTATAACCAGATAAACAAAACCTCAGAAAAAGAAGAATCTGCCCTGCATTCTAGTAAGCGTGGCTGATCCTCTAAAGTAAATTAACTTGCAAGGTGTGGAAGTCACTGCTGATTTGTTTTGGAAGAACAATCAGGAGAAAGACAAAAATAAGTATGATAAAAATGTGTATATATTTCAGACTTCTGAAATGAAATTTTTTGCTACTGCTAGTCACTTTGTCACTTTGCAGGATGTTACTGAGTATAGTCCAGCTGGGAGAACAAGGGAAAGCACACAATGTTTCCCAAAAAAGGTGCTTCTACTCCAGACAGAGTTTCTTTAAGAGTATTTTTTTGTCCCTTCCTGTAAATCCAGCTGAAACTTTTTATTCTTGCTGCTGATTCAGGAATCAGAACAGTCTGGTAAAAGCAGTGGCTCAGGTATTGCATTACTACCATGAGCTGCTGAGATTGTAACAAGGGAAAGCTGTTGTGCATATGCAAAACCAGTTTCATGGACTCCTGTCTGGGCCCAGGGAGTCAGAACAAAGAGCTCCTGAAGAGTCAGACTCTGGGTTCATCAGATGCAGTAGAACTATACACAAATTAGAGTGGAGACACGAAGAGCACAGTTTCCTCAAACAGGATCAGAGTCACAGTCTAAAAACTGTCTAAAGGTAAAACAGAGCACCAGACCTTAAAAGATCTCTGTTGAGTTTGAAATGCTTCATGAGGGCATAGAGAGATTAATATATTTGAAACTCTAAATGGCTCTTCCCATAGGCATTTTGTTTCAATTTTTTTTGCAGATGTTTAATAGACAGACAATGATCTTTACAATTTCTGTAAATGGGAATTATTTCAATGAGCCTCCCAAGAGTATGGTCACTTAACTATTGAGTTATGTCATTTCTCTTCTTCTTTTGTGAATATGCAAGAAATAACAACTGGGGAGGAGAAGGCAGCCATAATAAATCTGCAATAACTGAAGAAGTTAATAGGCATATATGGGGTGGTGGAAGAGAGGTGAACAAAAAAGAAAAGAAAAAACAGGGGAAGTTAGCTGTTTATAATTTTGGTGGGAAGTTAGACAAGTTATCATTGTTTTTTCCCTGCAGCTCAAACAACTAATACAGTTCATACAGCCTTGTATTAGTAATGCAACTACCACCAATGGGAGAGATTCCCCCATCATTACTTCAGAACTTTATTAAATTAAAAAAAAAAAAAAAAGACTGAACCACAAGGCTAGTATAATCTATCCTAAATTAAATGCATGATTTCTCACTAGAGAAAATAATTTGAAGGTCCTCAAGGTAGACTCATTTGCAATATCCGTATAGGTGCAATGCAGCATTGCCCTCTGCTGGATTTTAAGCTGCGACTTGTGCAAAAGTTGTCTCTGGTTGAGATATAAAGGATGATTTTTTAAACAAGTACTGTACTAACCGTCATAGGACACTAACTTGCCACAGAACATGGAGTGGAGTAGTGAATTAATACTTATTCAGAAACCTTTCTTTTCTCATAGGTCAAGCACTGCTTCAGACATCGGTGTTGACTCAGTTAGTCCTTGGCTGGTCCAGCAACAATCACAGACTGTTATACATTCCCCAGAGTCCAAATACTGATCAGGACAATCAGATTCATGACATCTAAATGGGCAAAGACTGAATTTAAAGTGAACTTTGGTTAGAGCCAGGGCACAGTTTTGATACCTGCAAGACTGGTATACATTTACACAAACATCTTTACACATTCAATTGAATTCTCTCAAAAACACATTCCTGCTAGACAAAAGTCTACTGCCACCAACTCCTTTTTCTGGTATCTCTTGATGAAAAGTTGAGTGTATTTGTAATCTCTTCATACTTATGAATACAGAAACTACCTCCATGTGGTCTGATGTGTGATGAGCATGACAAGAACAAGGAAAAGCAAACTGGACACAGCATTATCATGTAAGGCAAAGCTTTTTGGCTGTTCTTGCTTTCAGCATCTATCATCTACTGACTCTTTCCTGGCTTATTGACGTTTGGTGTAACTACTCAAATTCACATCCATGCATGCAGGTATGCCTATAGCTGTATACAACCCTAAATGCAGCTGCTTGTAATGGGTTACTTACAACCATGTGATCTAGATAAAGACAACAAATCCCATTCTAAACTCTTTCATCTATTATTCTTGCTGGTCTTGTAAAAGACACAGCAGGGCGTTTTGCATCCTGTGGCTTGAGGCTGTGCATAATGGGACCAAATCCAGAGAATTGGGACATCTGCTAATTCAGACAAGTATATGGGAAATAGAGCTAGCAAAGTACTACTTCAGGAAAAAAAAATAGGAAAAAAAAAAAAAACAGAAAGAAAGCTCTTTTCTATTTATATCAATTTCCAATCCACGTTCTACCCTTGCTCTTCTTAGACTGTCTTTTAATGGCTTCCTTTCAACATCGCTTTTCCCACCATTCTTTCAGTTGCTTCTGTATTTCTCACTTCCCGCCTCATTTTAGCATTTCATCTATTTTCTCTCTTTTACCAAAAACTCAAGCTGTAATTTTCTCTTCCTAACAACCAACATGCAAAAGCAGCTGTTTATATGCCAAGTTTTCTTAGGTTTCCAGATATGTCATGCATCTCTTCCACATTTGTTTCTGTAGGAGTACTCGCTCTTTTCTATGGGTGTTGTTCTTAATTACACACAACAATAATAGAAAAAGAATAATAAATAATAATAGCAAGAACAACAATAAGCAATTAAATTTGCAGATATATTTTCTTGCTTTGTTTCTTGAGGAGAATCTCGGTACTCTAAAAAGCCCTCTCTAGCCTGCCTCTCTCTGCAAGGTATTCTGTAGCTCTCTGTGGGAGGCATCATCCTAAAAATAAATTTCATTATTTGTTTTCTCTCATATTACAGCTAACTATTAATCTCAGCCAAATGCAATGAGGGCAAGGGGTAGAGGAGATGGAAACTGACCCTACGTTGCTTGATCTCTTAGAGGAACTTAGCAACAATAGTCAAGAAGACTTGATAATCTTGCAGGCGTTGCTTGCAAACTGTGAAAACTGAGATACTGAAGTGCAATAAAAGGTCTGTGTCACTATAGATGAAAGCACTCAGACATGAAAATGTCAAGAATGTTATACAGATAGAAGGCTGACAGACACAAGATACTTAGTAAAAAAAAAAAAAAAAAAAAGTGGTAAAAGGGTTTACGTAATCCAGAAGCCAATTCTTGGATATAGTTTACCTAGATCCCCAAGTAGTTTTACAAAGCATACATTAAGTCAGCCAATTTACATCATCAGTCCAATTGTTCAGACTTGTGCTGTACTTAGTTACACAAACTTGTGTAATCAAAAGGATAAAATGACCCATTAACATTTTTCACTCACCTTGAATAAGTGACTGAACAACATACAAAGCAACAAAATGGATCTTGTTGTAATGATGGCAAAAAACTAGTCACTAGTTCCAAAGCAATTCCGAAACAATCAATCACTGGTGCTATTAGCAGACACTAAGGCCAGCGATGCAGACGATCTCTGAATCTTACCATTAAGGGAATAGGTCACACTGCAAATGGTTTAGCGGAGCAGTCATTGTTGCCAGGGAACATATGAAATTTTCCCAAAGTAACACAAAAGTCCATTCCCTGCTCTAGGTTGTAACACCCACCATTCAAATGGAACAAAAAAGAAAAAAAAAAAAAAAAAAAAAAAAAGAAAAAAAATTGCTATTTTAAATGTAAATTGAAAAGACAGATTTTACTTACAGCTGTATTATCACTGAACTTCAGGCACACTATACAACATAATTGATAATAATAATTATAGCATATTTTCTACAATGCTACCTGTTTGGTTTTTCAAATTGGAAAATGTTTAGTGATGACAATGCATCAAAATTAAATTTGGACTGGGAAATATCTCCATGTGACTGCTGTCACATAAAACAGTGACAATATACCCCTGATAATTCTCAATAGTAATGCCAGAAAGTCAAGGCAAGACAGCTACCAAACTGCTGATTCCACTTTTCCTTCTCGGGTGTGGGTGTCCCAAAGGTCTTGGCACATTCCAAAGCAGTTTGCAATGAGCCCCTGGAGGCCAGGACGGGAGTGGGAGGACTCTGGCAACATTCAGCCTCCTTTCAAGTTAAATGCAGCAAACAGTGAAGGGGAGGAAGTAAAAAAAGATCTCCTTATAGGAATGCTGTATTATTGGATTTGGAAATTATTGCCAACAAGAAGAAAGGACAAAGTCTTACATGGATTTCAAAGAATACGTATCTGAAATAGGCTTTCCTGAGACTTTCCTTAAGTCCCTATCTGAGAAAATTCCTATGAGGATCAAATTCAAGTTTAATCTGCAGTAAGGTGTGAATAAAGCAGTACAAACAGAAGCTCAAACAGAAAATGCTTCTGGCTGATTTATATTCATTCAGGTCTCTTGGCATCATGACTCAAAGAAATTTGCAAAGCGAAACAGCAAAGTTGATAAAAGTGTAAGGAATAAGTTTCCATTGCATAAACTTTCTGAAAATTATGCTATTTCTTATTGTTTACTATAAATCAAGAAAAAATGAGCTGAAAGATGGTTTACTAACAAAGCCTGAAGTACGAGATGTACACATCTCTTTCCTATCCCTACTGCAAAACTTGGAAGAAAAAGAACACACACATAATAAATAAATAAATAAACCAAACAAACAAAAAGAAAACAACACCACACATGCACAGTCAATAGACCCATATTTGGAACTTTTCTCTCATATGCAACTACTGGTGCATGTGCTCATTTCTGTAAAGCTGCAGGCTTTAGAATGTACTACACTAACATATTAAGTGAACTTGCTGCATTTAATGAACAAGGGTTGAGATCCCACAGTATCCATATTTTTTTTCTGGCAACATGCTGTACTGATAGGGTTAACCAGGCATGTGTTTGGATATAAAGTCTCAATGGATTTCAGGCTATGTGGGATACCTAAATTCACAGTGCATGGATCTTTTGTACCTCCACGCAGTGCCCAAATGATAATGTCTCAGATTGCAGTGCAATTTAAATATAGCTAAGTATAAATATAGCTCAGCTTTATCTTGAATATTGGAAATGACTGGGCATCATAGGGTTTATTATAAGCTAATTCATCTTGTTACATTTTTGTATTACTGTAGCCACACAATCTTCAGCATCCAAACTTCCACTCAGCCAGCAGACTTTTATGGATCCAGGCATATGCTCCTAACTCTTCCAGTACATCGATCATAGCAACTCCTGATTCCGGTCCTAAACATTAGCTCAACAGGGCTGAATCCACCCTCTGTACAGTTTGCAATAGATTTGTTATACTGAAACCTATTGACTCTTTTTTGTTTCTACATTTTGTCAAGAAAAATAAAGTTTAGCTTTAAGATTGCCTCCCTCTCCAATAAAGAAAGGCTGGCAGGCATACATGCAGGAAGGCAGGATTAAATTCAGACTTGCTTAAAGTTCCAGACCATTTCAATTAACTTCCTTCTTCACCCCCCCCTCCTTAGGCTGCTGTACCATGCTTGCAAGGAAATAAACCCACTGCACATGTTTGTCAGTTACTTTCACTCATCTCTTCACCAAAGGAAGAAAAAAAGTGCTCTCACAGGGCACACCTGTGGTTCACATAATGCTTCTAAATTCATAAGACTGCTTTTCAGAATATCTCTACCATTGTATGTAATAGAAAAATAGAGGGAAGAGCTGACGAAGGAGGATAGTTGATCTTGAAGCATTCCTCTATGTCCATTTCATTAGTATTCATATTCGCCTTTGATGGAAGGAAGAAAGAACAGCTTATATTGCCAAGGATCATAACACCAGCTTTCTGATGTATGGATTCAGGGAGGCAAGAGGGAGCATTGCTGCAAGTAATTAGCCTTGACTGCTAATCACATCAGCCAAAAGTGATGAGCAAATTAGTGCTTTGGTAGAGCGCTAGTCTGATACTCTTCCTAGATCCCTTGAGCAGCATTGCTGGTTACTGAGATGCTCTGATGCACAGACATCAGCAGTACATCATCAGTAGCACATCAGGACTGGTTTTCCAAGCTCATTCTTCCTACAGTCAGGAATGAGAGACAGCTCCCCACTCTGAGGACCATGTTTCCTTATGGATCAGGGCACATGTTAGACTTCTGATTCACTTCACAAATCTGCCTTTACACCATAACAGTACAAACCAAACAAGAGTAGAAATGAATTACTTGACCTTCTCAGAGACAACATTCACTTGATTTGTTGGGTTTTTTTTTGCTTTTTTTTCCACAAAAAGAGAAAATTTCATTTTCCACACAGTGAATAGAATGAGGGTTTGATATGGACTTGGATTCAAATTTGTCTGTACCTCTTGTCCACAATCATTTTAGTCTTTTCTTGTTCTTCAGGGTCATCACCTGAGATACTCAGTCCTGAAGATAAAAGGTAAAGTCTCAGCACGCACACTTCACTTGCAATAAAGGTACAAAAAGTTATAAATAGGAAAAAAGCAAGCATGTAGATGGCACAGCGCACTATCCATATCTAGGATGTGAAGGAGATGAGCACTCATACAGCATCAGCACCCTGTTTTCACAGACCTCTGTCAAGTCTCATACACAAAGCATGATACTCAAGATTCAGTTCCCTCCTGAACCAGGGCTGGATCTTAAACAGTAGGTTGTGGCACTTTTGCCTTTCCTCCCAGTCCCTGAGCCCCAGACTTGGGCCCACTTCCCAGTGGATGAGGCCTTGCCACAGACTACATCTGGGAGCAGAGAAGGGAAGGCTCACTTCTATAGCTGGGCATCAAGATGATCCTTCTCTCAGTGAAGTACAGTTCCAAGATGCAGCCTACTGCCTTGTTCTTTTCTTCACCTCATGCTGATATTTGCATGATTACTTACATCTGCAGCAGAGGAAGAGCAATAGGGTCTTGGTCCAAAGCAACACATGGTCTGTGTTACAGCCAACTCAAGGAAGTAAGCTACCCCAAACTATGCAGAAAACACAGAACTACAGCTCTCTCTAACAGACTAGAAGTTTCCAAGGTGGGGCAAGTGTCTGTTTTTAAGAACATTGCATATACATGTAGACATGTTATGTGAAATAGTCTGCAGAAGCTGACAGGAATGGAACAAAAGCTGTCACTGTGTTAGACACACAGAACCGAGAAAAAATCAGTTGCAACTCTGTCACCCAAGAAACAGACTCTGACACTTTTCAGGCTAGAGGACTGTGTCACAGATGGCAAAAGCCTAAAACAGATGGGATGAGAGAGCACTTGGAAGATGATGAGGATCAGGAATGCAGTGGGCCAGGAGGCAGCAACAAGCAGGCTGTGCATTGAGGAGGGTCCTCATAGGTTGAAGGCTGATACAAAAAGTATCTCAAAAGGGCTGATAAAGAAAGTTCCTTGATATGAAACTCAGTTCAGCTCAGCCAACTCTGTTGAAGACAAGAGGGTCTGAGGCTGTTTCTCAAAAAATCTGAAGGCAGACAACTAGTTTCAGTACACTGACATCTTAAGAAAGTCAGCAAAGGAAATGACTAAAAAATATATCCTGAAGATTCTTTTCTCCATCCAAATGATGGTCGCTTAATTATGCTGCAACTTATTCTTAAAGAAATGTATCCTGTAAGATTTCAAAGGATGAAAAAGCAGAAATTGATAAATATGATTACTAAATCCTAAGAATTTAATTGAAAATAGTTACAGGTAGATGTCAGATTTCCAACTGCTAGAAGATCAGAGTAATGTGATTCTACCTCATATAAATGTTTACATAAGACAGTGGTTGATGAGGGATTTAACAATGGAAGTTCTACATCTGAAGTGTGAGATTTTCAGCACTTATTTCCAGATCTATGATTCAGGCTCTTCTACTTCATTTCCTGACCCCTTTCTCTCCCTGCCACAAGACAGGCTTGCTGTAAGCAGCTTTCTGCCAGAACAATCTCAGATGATTAAGCAAACTACCTCACAAGGCTAAAGGATTATATCTCCCTCTTTACTTACCCAGAAATAACCTTAGAAAGAAAGAGCAGACCTCTTAGTTACAAAGGCTTGAGACTGGGGGCAGGAAGGAGAGAATGCAACTATTCCAGTACCCAGCTGACATCAGCCTGTTCCAAGAACACTCCTACCAGTTTTGCTGGCAGCAAGTCATCCCCATGGGTTTCAGAAAAGCCATATTTGAATGTTTCATGCAGTCAGGACCTCTGCTCACTGCGCAGGCTGTGCAAAACAACCAACTGTTCCTCTGCATATACTGGAGACTCAGGCCTTCCTCCAAAGCAAACAATTCTGATTTAACCTGCTTTCCACCAAAGCTAGCCTTTGGCACCTTTGTCTTCCCCTCTCCATGGCCAAGGAAGCCACACAGAATGGCTACAACTAATCTTGAATCTCTAGGATATCTTATACCACAATAAGGTCTCCTTTAAGGGCCAAGAACATTGTCCCTCCAGTTACAGTTCTTTATATAGATGTCAGCTGGTGCACTAGGTCAGAACAGTAGTGGAAATGGCAGTGTTACTACCAGTAGTTCTTCCAAGTAAAAAGCTATTTTAGTATCGTTTTTCTCCTCCTTTTCAAATGCAACACAGTTCATGTCTTTCTCCTCACTTACAGTAGCACACACTGTTAATACATAGCATGCAAATTGACCAACAGAAGGATAGAGATAAGGTAAAAGCCTGAAGAGTCACAAAACTGGAATGTACAGAAACCACAGAACTGATGAGGTTGGAAGGGCCCTCTGGAAGTCACCTGACCCAACCCCTGCTCAAGGAGGGCCACCTGGAGAAGGGTGTGCAGGCCCATGTCCAGGAGGTTTTTGAAGATCTCAGAGAAGGAGACTCCACAACCTCTGTGGACAGCCTGTGTCAGTGCTCAGTCAAAAGCATTATGCTCAGTTGGGAAGAGACCCACAGTTTTGTTTAGGCTCCATACCACAGGCAGGTCTAGTTTTGTACAAGGCTGGACACTCAACAGACCTCACTGAATACAGTAAGTTTGGGGTAGGGTTTTGCATCTTCCAATCATGGAACATCCCCATTGTTGTGTTGCATCCACAATAACGTGAGCAAGTTTTACAGCCAAAATCCTACTGGATAGGAAAGTAAAAGTCTTGTGAATTAAAAATCTCCTGGTCATCAGTGTCAGAAGAATACATGTTGCCCTAAGAATGTTGTGGGTCACTTCAGATATGCTGTCATCCACTCTCTTTAATTGGAAACATGGGAATAACAGTACTTAGGAATGTGGGGAAAGATGGAAGGGATATACTAGAACTTTTTGTAGAGCTTTCCTAAATCCCTACAAATTCACAGAAGCAAAGACAGTCTTTCAGGAAGGCCTCATTAGTTCATAAACTGTTTAACAAAATTTTGTTTTTTAAGGTTCATACATACAACTTTCAGTCATAGCCACAGGTGTGAATTCTGAACAGCCACCTACCAGACATGCTACAGGTTCAGTAGGACCTAAAACCAATTCATTCCTGATTTAACTGAAACAACGCTCTCCCCAAATTTTCCAAGTTCTCCTTCAGCCCAGATTTTGTTATGTCAGCAAGATACAATAGTCATGGTTTCATGGTTTTTCATCGGTATTCTACATCATAACATCATGCAGCACACTGGCAGTTAAAGAGTCAATGCTGCAGTTCTGTGAATTATCAATGTATTTCATGAGTTTTAATCTCCTGGTCTCATAAGAGAAGAATGAACTACAACTTAACAAAGACTTCATTTTCCCATTTCCATTTTCCATTTGGAGGAAAAGATAAAATGAACTGGGAGTCACAAGACTGCTCTCTTTTAGCTCCCTTGCCACCTCATCTATAGCACTATAGTAAGGACTTCGGTTTCAGAAACTCTCTTTCTGTTTCACATTTTATTTGAGTTATTGGCTTCAATTTCAATCATATTGTATCATACTGTATTATCTCACATTGCACTACTATATTTAGTAAACTGAGGTTTTTTTCCTTTCTGGGACCGCCTCCCTGCCTTTCCCCCCCCCACCCTAGCCCCCCCCCCGACTCCCCAGGGACTATATCCATGGGTCCCATCACCCCCTTGTCATGGAAATCAGGCCAAACCATGACAACATTAGGCAGAAAGTACAATTATTACAGCTTACACAGTGCTGTATGCCTGCATTTCAACTTTTGCAAAATGGCTCAACAGAAGAAAGGAAACTGCTTGTGCATTACCCAATAAAACTTATTATGACTGCTGCAAGGCAGTGTACTCCCACGCCTCAGATAACACACAGATTAACGAGGTCAGCACTGTGATTACTGCTGGTACTGGAGAGTCAACATTAACAGATGGGTTTGCTACTGAGAGGGGAAGAAGATATTTACAAGTGGGTATGAAAATAGAAAGAAATTGAGCAAACCAGTCAACACCCCCAAGGCTGAAAGTACAAGACCGTCTCATGAAGCACAGTGAATGTGGAGAAGCTGTATCAAGCACAACAGAGTAGGTAAATCAAATTCCACCTTAAATCAAATCTCTGTTTCCTCCTCATTGTCCTCATTTCATGCATGTTCTGTTTCAAGTGAAAGGACGACAGAGAAGACTTAACAGTCCTGAAAGTCCTGCTGGAGCAGGTTTACATGAAACACTCACATGCAAGAACAAAGGTGGAAAAAAAAAAAGGAAACAAATCTCTTAAGCAAGGGGAAGAGAATGGATTCAGCTCAATGATCAGTATACATGTTACATCTGCTCTTGTTGGAATAGCTCACAGTACTCATTCATTGAACCTAGTCTGCAACAGGCAGTGCTATCCAGAAGAAGTGGAGAGATCGCTGATCAAATGCCATAATTACAAAGAATGGCAGCTGAAAGGACAGCAACTCCACTCCGACTTCGGTGCCTGTAGACAGAACATGAATCTACCAAAGTAGGACAGTATCTTCCTTATTAACAAAGAAACTGTACACCCACAGCCCCCTGCACTGCTACACTTTACCTCTCATGTAAAGAGAAGTACAAGGCTTTTATTCTCCACTCACTTCATCTCTGCCCTATTTCTGTGGTCCCCTTGGCCCAAGTTTGCATACCTCTGAAGCAGTGGCTGCTGTTACTGTTTTCATCCTTTCCCAGACTGGTTTAGTTGCCTTTATTAGCCGCAGCATGTCTCCAAAGTTAGATCTGTTTCTCTTAGCAATCTTTCCTTTCGCATGAAATAATACATATTACAACTGATTCCCTAATTAGAGGACTTTTAACCTCTCTAGAGTTACACGTGACTGACAGTTCTCATCTCATTTATCTAGTCCTCCTTTGTTTCTCAGTTTAGGATATTTCTGGCATCTCAAGCTATTCCTTCACTATCTTCTCTGGCAAAAAAAAAAAAAAAAGAAAAAAAGAAAGAAAAAAAAAAGACACACAAGAATGTCAGACTTTCCTAATAACTTCCCCAATTCCTCATTTTTATCTCCTGTTGTCAGTATACACAGACTCACTTCTTACTTTCTCTGCATCACAAAGATAGTGCCAGAAGCAAGATCACCCACTTAGGAGCTAAATTCCACTTTGAACCACTGGCTCATCAAATGGCACAAGTGAGAAAGGGGAATTTGCACACTGACCCTGATTACTGCTAGGGAAGACCATTCAAGAGGGGACACCATGCAAATTCAGAATACATCAGGCACACAGGGCAGGAGGTCCTGGTGCCTCCTTCAGGTATCTCCTCTCTTTAATTAACCTGCATTGAAGAAGAAACCTGCAAAAAAAAAAAAAAATGCATCAAGATTGATTTTGATTTTTTAGTATAGGAATTGTCAAGATTCCAAACATAATGGTATAAAAAGACCTAAGTTGTGAATGTTTGGAAATAGCTTGATACACTTTACTTCACAGTCTGTCTTCTAGGACACAGACTTTCTCTCAGTGGCTTTTCGTACAATGAAAAGAAGACGTCCCTCATCTTAGCTGACTGAGTCCTGCTGGCACCTATGTGAAAGAAATGAGAAGAAGTAACCTAATGAAATCCCAAAGTGGTCTGGACATTTATCTGCACTCAATTCCTCCCTCCCATTTCTTAGAGAGGAAGGATTGTTTACTTAACCAGAAGATTACATTTGTCCATCAAAGGCTGAAGGGAATCTTCTCTACATCACACACCCCATCTGCATCCAGATTTTGGAGCCCAGCCTCACTGAAGCCAGTGTATGGTAACACAAATGAACTACCCCTATATTAAGTCATGATGTAATCCTGACAGAAATTCCAAGTTCTCAAGTCTCTCCTCCTCTGATCTCTCTCTTCTCCTGCCTCTTTCTCCTTTTGCTTTGATGACTTTGACAGCCAAGTACTTGGAGTGTTACTCCAGGTTATGTGTCACCTTTAATGGGATTCAAAGCTTTAATTCAGAAAGTGGCCACTCTTGACCTTTGGCCCCACTACCACCCACTCTGCCATCCCCCCTCCTTTCTACATCACCATGGAAATGAATAGTGGAGCGAAAAAATGGGAGCAGGCAAAGTCTAAAGCTTTTCACAGAGCCCCCAAAAGAAAGATGAATGAAACTCATTCATCACTGAGCAAGGGACCCAGAGAGCAATACTGACTGAAAAGCAAGCCAGAGGGAGAGCAAGCAAGAGAGAGAGACAGACAGAGATAGAAAAGGTTACCTCATGCAGGAAGTTATGTGATTTGAAAAAGAAAAGCACAGGAGGTGTTGAGGGAACATAGTCCACTTTCAAAAACTGTGGATTCCACAAAGAAAGATGTTGTTATTTGGGGATGGGGGGGGGGG
>JACDJE010000070.1:4432457-4504989 GCA_016647715.1 Pavo muticus | reverse complement strand
TATATATAAAATCAGATTACCAGAAAAGAATGGAAATTTAAAGGCAGAAGAGAGAACTGCCTGAAAAGAAGTTGCAGTGGATGCCTGAAGGTGGGCAGCTCATTTCAAGGAAAAAAAAACCATAAAATAGAAACAAAGCTGCGTTTGTAGTTTTGAAGTTCTCTTAATCACATCTCCTTCTTTATAAGTACTTTGCCCCTATACATACACTTACCATTCATCTCCATCACCTCTACATCACATGGTTTGACTTGTCTTAACTCTTAATTTATTTGACTGATATCAAATAGCACTAGGGATTAGATGTACTTAAGAGGCAATTGCTTATTTGCTCAGATACAGCATCAATTTTCTGGTGTGTTCCTCTATTTTCCCCATGTTTCACATCCTCACTACAACAGCATTGGCAAGGAGCTCCATCTTTTAGGGCATCTTAACCCTGCACTTTCAAAAGGAGTTAAATAACACCATGTATCCCAATGTCAGATAAAGGAAAGATGTCCTACTGCTGTTCTACAGCAGAACTGACTGTTCAGAACTATGCTGTTCTACAGCGCTGGAAGAGGGAACTTGTTGATGCCAGCAACAGAAAGAAAAGAAGAGGGAGAGAAAGGAAAGCCTGAGCAGCTTCGAAAAGCCTATTTGCCCGCATCACTTCCCTAAAACTAGAATATTTGCAAATATAGATATGATAAACACAGATTATACTGTTAGGCCATTTTTACCATTAATGACTTCCCAGAATAACTAGTCAAAATTCATCTTGAGCATACAAAAAAATTGTGCAGAAGCCAACAGGGCACTTCAGGATGCTTGTGTGTGGAAAAGCTCTACAGGGCAGATCTCAGTAAGAGACATTATTTCCCAAGAATGTCTTCCTGCCTTATCCTGATGGAGAAATGATAATGTAGTTCTGCCAGTCTAAAGCTTAACAGTTAAGTCCTACTCAGAACAGAGCCCACCTAGAGATAAAGTGAGATAAATCTCACTTTAAAGGAGATAAATCTCCTACCTGGAGATAGTTACCCCTCACAGAGCAATTACCATTCTGAATCATGAGATATTTTTTCTCCTTCCTAAAGCTAATCAGGCATGACTCCGTTCATTTCCCTAACCCCTGTACCATGATCTAATGAATCCAAAGGAAAAAAGAAAACACACAAGAGATGGGAGTGACTACATTTTATTCACTGTTAATCCAGTGAACAAGATGATAAGCCAAGCTTCCTTGGAGTGGCATTAGCACTTCTACTGAGCGATGAGCTCAGACCTTGAGCTCATTCTTAAGCTTCAGCCTTTTGATAAACTATATCACACTCCACAATGGTCATACCCTAGCAGTAGACAGACACACCCTGGTGATTCACCAGGTAGGGCAGATCAGGCACATAAGGAGAAAACTCACGTTAGCTGTGCCTTCTCTGACCCTGCAGACAAAATAAGCTGGAGCTGCTTAGTTAAATGGAGAGATCACGTCTACTGAAATGAATATATACAGTCCGTGGGTCACAGTAAGAGAAACTCAGCATATTCAAAGTCTTTTGAAAATAAATAAGTAAACAAATAAATAAATATGACAATATTTTTGCCTCATTCACCCCACTCCTGGGGCCTGCAGATTTACCTCTTCCTCTCTTCCCATCCCCA
The DNA here is from genome assembly GCA_016647715.1 of Pavo muticus. Taxonomy (NCBI): domain Eukaryota; kingdom Metazoa; phylum Chordata; class Aves; order Galliformes; family Phasianidae; genus Pavo; species Pavo muticus. The sequence continues at coordinate 4,503,342 of JACDJE010000070.1, read as the reverse complement.
CGGACCCAGAGCTTTGACTCTTCAAAAACTGGCTTGAAAACAGCAAGAAGGATCACTTAGGAAAGCCTTTGTTAGTGATCTTCAATTACTACTCACTCAAAGCATGGAAAAAAATAATATGATGATGCTATTTCACACATGTAGAGCAACCATACAGCTCTGATCTAAAACAACTTGTTTTAGATTAAGAACAGAGGACATCTAAGTGAAGAATTATGATCAAAATGGTTCTTCTCTCTGGTGGCATCTGGTTAGGACTTTGAATTTTCTTGAACACAGATATGCCTGGTTGATCCATCCATAATTCCCACTGCAGGGAAGTTCAGGTCAGCTCTATGCTGCACATCTGTTTATGTTAAGCGGATATATTTTGACAGCAGTAAATTGTGCCTCAAATGGCTCTACAGAGGTGGGAAGCCTCATTTGGTCTTCAAAGTAACCAACTTCCTACAGTAAATTTAAAAACTTAAGTGCTCCAAACCATGAAGGACACCTGCATGTCATTAAGTACTTAATGCTGAGCATACAGCTTTCTGGGTCACCATCTGTTCAGCGAGAGCACCAGTTCTAGCTGCTGTTTCCTATTTTGCATGTTCTAGGGTTTCAACTGTCAGTCTTGGTAGCTCAAAATTACCCAAAATTGCCCAAAAGGTAGTATGAATGGATCTTCTGTGTCAGCTATACAAATTGAGAAACAGTGTCCCAAGAGAACAATTCAGCCAAAGTTCAATCAACTCTGTATAAGGATTAGGAGCTAATCAGGATAGCTCATAAGATACATTTCTCTGTTTTATCTACTGCTGCCCTTTTAATCTCACCAAGATGTCTGCCTACCTGAATTTATCTTGTTCTGGTAGTACTTATTGTCCGTGATGTTTAAGGAAAGTTCTCACTTGCACTAGAAGGTTTGCTATCTGGGCAACTATGCACAAAAGAAAGTTCAAAATTAATATGCTTCCACCTAACCAGCAGATGTTGTTGAAAACTCTCTTTGTAGCAAAGAGCTACATGCACAAAGGTAGAGAGGGAATCTAATCTGCTCTGGAAATCCAAAATGATTTTCCTTTTGCTCCACAGAAGCCACAGTGGCCATGTGCAAGCATTTCTCCTCTACAGAATTTTCAGACAAGAGTTTCAGCCCTTTTCAAGTTGAATCTCTCCAGATGGTTCCACTACAGTGATATCATCATTAAATTAGGGAATACTGATCACAGAGACAAAAGAAAAGGTAAAGGGCCCTAATGGTCACTTGGGAAGCATGACTTTTGCATAAAACAAAGCAGAAGAAAAGAAAACAGAGGATGCTTGGAGGTCTGGGGAACTGATGCAGGCTGTAACCTCTCTCCATACCACAGGCTAAAAATTCTGTTTTTTGCCCTCTGTCTTCCCCACCCAAGTTGTATTACACATGAAAACCCAATTCAGGGAATTGTGCTTTGTAGAAAAAATCCATATTCTCTGGGAGAGAAACAAGCATTTTTTGGGGAAACGGTTATTAGGGATTTGATGCATCAGAATCTATAAAATAGAGCTAGCTATTTTGTTACAAGTATAGCTGGTGCTTTAATTAAACTAAATTTTAAAGCTGCTAAGCTCTTTCATTCTTCTCGATGAAATGAAAATCAGCATTTCTCCCAGTTCTGGAACAAAATTTGCTTATCCACATTACTAGAAAAACATACATGAGTCCCTTGCTCCCATTAGCAAAGGAAGCCAATAAAACCAACACCTTTCTCTCTGATGCCCACTTCCTCAGTCCTGCAGAGTTTGGAAGATATCATGATCACAGTATATTCCCCAAGCAAATGCAGGAAACAAACAGTACACATGGGCATGGATATTCTTCTCTGATTAGCAAACTGGCACCATCTTAGTTTGATTTAGTTTATTTCATTCTGAATAGATCTGTCTACATAAAGATCAACCTTTTCCACCTTAAATGCATGTCTCTAATCATTCTAATTCACTTTTCCTAAAGTAGTGGCTTTTTTAAAATTATTTTTGCTTGTTTTTTTTACAGAGAAGTAAGTTTACAGGAGCAATAAGACCATGCTTGGAAAGAATCATTTTGTGCTAAAGGACCAGGGTTTCAGAAATGTGGCTTGCTAGTCTGCTATCAAGAAAGTTCATTCCACTAAGGCAAGGTAAGGTAAGCCAGAGGATACATATATATATATATATATAAAGGAGTACACAATGCCATCCTGTGATGGTAAATGTGTCCCCGTCCCATCCCGTCTCCCCCCCCCCCCAGAATGGGCCTTCTAGTTTTAAAATGCATGTTTCCCTGTTCATTTTGTTTTTCACATTCTGCTTGGCTGTATTCTACATCTACAAAAGTTGAATTACAGTTCGATACAATAAGGAGCAGCATATTAGTCGGGGCTTACTTGTACGAAGTAAGCATTGTACTTTGTACAAATTGACACCTAAATTACAGTGTTTGTGTATTACAGTTAAAATTGAAACTCCATAACTTGTTAAAGCATGTCCATTTACTATTTTTTAAAACACAAGCTTCTACAATATCGGCCAGCTCACATTTCAGCCCTGAGCAGATGAGCAAAAACTCTCCTACTGAGTCAAAATGAATACTGTTATGCGAAAGCCCCAAGTTCCTTATACCAATTTTCTAGAACCCATGACCCCACCTTTACTGCTCTAATAGTAGTTTCATAAGATGAGGGATCCACTGCCTTCTAAGAAAGCTTTTGTGAAATTTTCATCCTGCCTCTCATCATCTGCACTGTAAAACAGCAAACTGGTTTGTAATTGAATTTTTCCTATCTCAGCTTTCTCCTGCAAGTTACAGAAGCCTTCAGTAATTGTTATTTTTCTACTCTAAAACATATTTACAATGTGGTTATCTGTTCTTCTTGAGTCTGTCAGACAAACTAAGCTCTTTAAGCCACCAAGCAAACTTTTCCCAGCCATTAGCTTGTTGGAGAGTTTTTCCCTTTTTTTCCTTTTCCCTTCACACCTTCTGAAAACATTGGAACTAATACAGAAAACATTATTCTGGTATCTCTCATCAGCACCATCTCCCTATTCTGACCATCTCATATATATGCCTAAGAATCACTTTCATACATTTCTCCAGAGGACTGCATTCAGAGCTCCTATGCCCTTGCCTACTGCCATCTGTGATCCCTAAAATCATCTTTAGTCCAGATATTTTCTATGACATAACTTTCATTCATACATACAGACGTAGAAAGGACCAGATCATGCTGTGCTAGGACACCTGCATCTGTTTTCAGCCCTTAAAACACAAGAGGGATAATATTCCTGAGATACAGACATAGGCACGGGAGGGTTCCCTACCTTTCCCTGGCAACTTTCCCTGTTTTCAAGAAGAGAGAATGAGGTCCTCAGTAGCTTTAGGCTGTTAATAATGATGCCAATGCTCAGTTAGTAATGAATTTTGCAATATTTAGCATTTTCCTTAAAGCCTAAAGGATAATTCTTCATTAATGTTTAAAAGAAAAACAATGCTCAGTCTTCAGCTTTAAAGACGAATACTTTGAAATGTTACTAATAGGTTGCATTTAAATAATAAAACCCTATGTAGAAGGCCAGAACAAAGAATCCCATCGTTGTTTTGGATTTTCTTCATCTAGCGATTTTTAGGCCAATATCCTGACAGGAAAGGGGGAGGAGTGGGGCTGTCAGTACTTAATTCAATGAGTATAATTACACTGAATTAGTGCTAAGGGGTTTAGAGAAGAAAAAAATACTATTCTGCAGAGTTAATATAAAGTGGGCTTTCATGTACATACAAACTCAGAAGGAGTGAGCTGCTGCCTGCTGAGAAGTAGTTGGGAGCCAGGGGATTGATCAGACTCGGCCAGGCCTTGCTTGAGAAAAAAGCTGCAGTTGTGAATTACTGTAAAGCAGTATTCACATGATTGATGGGTTTACCCCCACCACCACATTTGTTTCAAAGATCCATTTTGTCTTCCGTGGTGATGGTGTGAATTAACCCTTCTCACAGCAGCTGGCTGGGTCCTACAAGACCAGACCAAGGCCTAGCAGCTCGATGAAGCTTTTATCTTATGTAGCTGTGTGATTGGGAAAACAGGAAAGAGAGTTAACACCCAGATTTCTAAGGAACACCATAGCACCAGCCTCCTCCGACAGTCTGCAGACCATCTGCCATCAAATCAGCTAATTCCTCCACCTTCCTGCAGCACTGTCACAGAAGGAGCTCTGCCTCTGATCTCCATTACTCTGATACCACCCCTCTTCTCCTTATATCCCAGGGAGCATGGGGTGGTTTCCACCCCTTACCTTTTTAACTCAATTTCTTATCAGCAGTAGAATTTTTTTTCTTGTTTTCTCCCCACAGAGAGAAAGAGGAAAAGCAGTAAGGAATAGATTCCAGGAAGATTTGTGATGGGATATCTCCTTAAGCCCAGAACTCTGTAAATTAAAAGTAGTTAGAATGGCCAAGGGAATGTGGGAGAAAAAAAAAGAAGGGAAAAACAAACAAACAAAAAAAAAAAAACAGAAATAGATCCAGAACATAACCAGCTATTAGAAAGCTCCTAAAATCTTCTGAATTGACAGTATGACACAAAGATAGATTTCCATGGAACCCAAATCACACACCTGCTTACAAACCAGCTCACTGCATCTCAGCAGCAGATCATTTAGCCAGGAACAAACTGTTAGTGTCAATGCAAACTGTCTTGTGATATTCTTAGTTAACAGTAAGGCACTTCACATATGAGTATGATTTCTTTTCATTTTAAAAAGTAAAGACGTTGCTTAAAGGGGAAAATGAAATTATAATTAAAAGAAAAAAAAATACACAGCATAGAACATTAAATTCTATTAGATACACCAAGCTGGCTGCAGGCAAGTGAAATGTAACCTTCCCACACACAACTCTGCAACTTCACGTCATGCTGCCTGCATCATTTCATTTCTCTGGCCTTGGAACTCCACAGAACTGTGCTTCTTACCCCACAGCACCTCCTCTGCATTCACAGTCCTATTCTGGCCACATGGAGGAAAAAAGAAAAAGAAGAAATAATCTATTGCCATCCCAGTTATCTCTGTCATTCCCTGCTAGTACGTGACAAAGATTTCTTAAACGAGCCCTTCATCCCAGATTGCAGCCCTACCTGCTCTCCTAGGCTTGGCCCTGAGTACAGCGCACAGGAGCATGGCAGCTCTGCTGGCTTTACAATGGACTTTGGGCTAGAGATCTTCTCAGGGTGTCCTGTCTTGGCTTTGTCATGGCACAGCATGGCAATTTTCTGTCCTCAGGTTTAGCACGCCTTGCATCTATCTGCTTTCACAGTCTTGTCTTGGGTACCACATTCATCTGTTGTGATAGCTATGGCAGATGTCAAAGGAATCACAAATGCCAAACCCAAATGCTACAAGCTATATCCACTTTTTTCTTTTTTTTTTAAAAAAGCTGTCCAAATGGACAGATGCTGATGTAGCACCAAATGCTGTCACACACAAATTACAGCCTCTACATACTCAATTCTCAATTGGAGATACAAGTTCTCAGGCCAAAACTTGTCATGTCTGACAGCATCCAGTCACTAAGTTAGTCCATGTGCAACAAAGTCATTAGAAATCAATATAAACCAGGACCTGAACTCATCTTTCCAGAGATTAATGGGCTACTGGTGAATACTCAGCTTCCTCTGGAGCATGTAGTAATTGCTGTCAGATCTTCTCTTGCTATATTACTCCATTACTTCCAAATATTATATGAGTGCATTTTATTAACCCCAAAGAACAGCACGTTTCTTTTCTCTGTGAAGAACTTTCTCAGTTTCAGAGGATCCGTCCAATCCGTCAGGATTACTTTGACATTTACTGTGCTTGTGACCTCTGTCACTGTGATTTGCAAGTTCTACAAGTGTACCTTCTGTTCCCTCAGGCAAAGAGGAAAAGAGGAGAATTAGATCAATGGCCACTGTTCTGGCACCTCACAGAGCTGCACACCACCTGTAAGCCACATGTATTGAAAAGGACCCCATAAGACAGAGTAATGAATTCTCTTTGGGCCAGGAGGAACACTGGAGCAGCAGTGTACACTGGCATTACCAGTATGCTGATTTGACACCGTTGTGTCAACAGAGCTGTCAAATCCCACAGGCCTACTACACAAAGCTCAAGGCTCACCCCAGTGCCAGGAGGCCAGTGGTCTTTGTTGTTTCTACCTGTCAAATGAAAAAATCTTTCCATTGAGCTCTGAGTCACTAAGTACACTCTTCCCTCCCCCACCAAATCCCTTAACTGTGCAGTTCAGTCCAGAAACAATAGCAACTGGAATGTAGAACACAGGTGTGCTGTTAAGAAAAGTCAAGTTATTCAACTTCCGAAGCCTATGCACAGTGGAGTACCATAAAAAAAACAGACATCTTTTCCTCCTCATTCAACTTAAACAACAATTTACTTTAAACAGAAGCTACTTGTCACCCCTTGGGCTTTTTTCACTTGCCACATTCAGAGGCAGCGTAGGCAAGTGATCTAAAAGCCCCGTCAGGAGACACACCAGATCAGCTGTAACCTCAATTGGCTTCTGCTCCTGCTGATACTTTGTGTGCCACAGCAAAAGCCATAACACATTTAGAGTTGCATGGTGACAAGCAGTACTAAGCCTTTGTGCCCATTCATAGCACCCTACATAAAAGCCACTTGAGCTCATCAAGAATAAGAACGAGCTCTTTCTTAAGCCCAGCCCAATCCAGTTAACAGGCTTATATGGAAATGCTGAGAGACAGGGCTTACAAGTGACTACGCACCTAACTCACACACACTGTTTTGCTGAAAATTAAGAAGATGTACAGCACCCAGCTAAGACTCATAACTGTCTCTTTCTTCTCTCTCTACTCTTTTACAGGAATAGAGACAATTCAAGAAAAAAGCACAAATGACCTTTGCGATTAGTAATCATTACTACTTGTATAAATCTTCTTCCACTTGCATATCTACTTCTGCTGTGTATAAGAAAAAAAAAAACCTGTTAAATACAGAAGTACATTTCTGTCTTCCTTATCAATTAACCTTCCCTTCCTATTCTTGGTATAAGCATGTGGAAGTTGATGGCTTCTGCTAGAGGTGCCAATGTGCACCAAAATAGACAAAAGATGCACTCAAGAATGCTTGTTGTGGCACTACTTGGTGACAACACACTATTGTCCCCTGTCTCCCTGACTCCATCTGTGCACAGAGATGCAAGCTGGGGAAGAGGTTGGTTCTGACAATTGTCTAAGGGCATATGAGTGGGTGGATAAACACTGCCCTCACCACCATGACCACAGACAGTGTGAGGTAGCTCCAAAATGATGGATGCAAAAAAAGATGCCTGCCATTCAGAAAGCTGAAGATTTGCTTTGAGATTCATTACTGAAAAGGCAATAACCTAAAAGAAGCTGTAAGCTCAAAACCTTGATTTTCCATTAAAAAAAAAAATGAGGGTTGGGTGAGCACATCAATTTTGTTCAGAATATTGTTGACTGTGGGAGCTAAATAAAAGACACTTAGTAACTATGAATGTTACTAACAGAATTTAATTTAAACATTCCCTGTGAGATGTAGGGAGACTAAGTCAGCATCAGATTAATTGAACACAATCAGACTTAAGGGAAAATGGGCAGTTTTCACAGTGTATTCCAACTTTGACAACATATTTTTTTTCAAATATTTGTCCATTTACCACAGCTGGAAAGCATCAGGGCATAAAATTAGACGTATGTGAGTGCAATCAGCTCACATTTCTGATATCACAGAGAGTTTCCTGGAGCACAATTTGTTCAAGTGTTAATAAAAAAAAAGGCAGTAACCCAGAAGGGATTAACGACAAACTATATAGCAAATATAAATCACAATAAACCTATTTGATATTTATATTACATATGTATGCATATTAATATATGTATTTAGTTACTTTGGTGGAATTCAGATTACGCCTTTATCTCATTTAAAGCTTGCAGAAGGGTAATTAGTCTTAAACAATGGAAAATTAACTCAGGAACTGGGGCCACATTTCTAGACTGATTTCCAAAGGAAGGGAGAATTACCACAGTTACAATGTATTTCCATGGGATGAAAATACAGGATTCTCTCACATTCTTTTGGAACCCTCACTAACATTACTGCATAATACGGTGTATGTTATGCCTGGGAGATTGTTGCCAGTCCTAAGAGAACCAGACTTCAAGTGCAATATTTGGGAGTCACTTCTTTATTAAAGGAAATGTTGCAGGAAACAGGAAGAATGCAAGGACTGAGCACAGATATTCTGAAAGGATGCCAAACTGCAATTGCTGATGATACTTCTGGCCACTCAGAAAGGGAGGGGAGGAATGACTTTTTTAAAGAATTTATTCACTCACCCAGTGTCCTTAAGAAAAATAAATAAATATATGGAAATCCAGCCCAAGTGAAACTAATGGAAGAGAACAGCTTTGGCAGCTGAGATGTAAAATGGAGATCAAAAGGTCCAAGAGCAAGGTTGAGGAACAAGGAGGCAAATACATAGTGACAAGTAATAAGGCATTCCTTAAGCACATAGGAAAGTAGAACACCAGAAAAGCTGGTGGGACCTGAAAACTACCAGGATGCAAAGAATTCACTTAGGGCAGAAAAGAAGATTGCAGAGAAGATAAATGGCTCCACTGGTTCAATTTTCAGTTCAAAGCAGGGAGCAGAGATGCATGCCCTAAAGTTATACAAGTAATGAACTTGAGGCAGAACTGCCAGGCAAAGTTAGGGAAAATAGAATAAAACAAACAGTTCAAGAAATTTGATTGCACTATTTTTCATAAAGATAAATCATGCCCCTAATTTGCAAGAATCCTCTAAAAATCCTGGCTACTCCTCGCTAGATGTAAGTTGCTTAGATTTGCAAAGACCTTGAAAAAAGCTATTAGGATAACTTAATAAACAAAGGATGAGAGATAAGGTCCGTCATTCTTTAAGTATTAGTCAAGCAACTGAGAATCCCATGTCAAGAACAATATTAAGTTCTTTGTATAGAAGAAGGGTGGTAGTGCCTAAAGAATCAGCCTAGGACCAGTGTTGTTGAATGCATTTATGAAGCATTTGAAAGAAAGAATGAAAACTAAGGTAACAAGTTGTACTGATCATACAAAACAACAAAGATTGGTCAAAAATATGGAAGTCCTTGTCCTCTCTCTCAACTATCCTAGCAATAAAGGCAACACAAATATCAGAAAAAAGATCACAATGGACATTGAATCTTACAGAAAATGCTTAGCTCCTCATTGCCTATTAATGTACGTATATTATACTACAATTCTTGTGAGACATCATGATCATCAGAAAGTCATAATAAATAGCATCATAGGATGTCACAAAAAGCTTGCTGTAGCTAGCCTATCTATCTCAGTAGAGGTAGATACCCTGGGCAGCTTGATATAGTGGGTGGCAAACCCGACCACAGTAGAGGGTTGGAACTGGATGTGCTTTAAGGTCCCCTCCAACCCAAACCATTCTGTGATTCTATGAATATAGAGCTTGAGTTGTGGTTTCCATTCCCTCAATACCCATTAAATACTACACATTCACATGCAGACTAGATTTTCACTGACTTGGAATAGAAATCCTGGATTCAGTAACTGAAGAATTTCCTTTTTGATAGGCTTAATGTGAAATATTTAAGGTTCATTTTTTCTTGACTTAGACGTATAACTTACACTTCACAAACTTTTCCTGCTTTAGGTTTTTTGTTTGTTTCAGAATTCCCTATTAAAATAAGATGACAAATTCCCACCTACAATTACTTGAGAAATCTCAATTGGCAAAATTCCAGCTAGAACTGGAGCCTTATTGCACATGCTGAAAGTGTCAATACAGAAAGAAGTGAAGTTGTCATTTATAGTATGTGTTGTGCAATTGGAAAGTCTAAAGTTAGATAACACATTTGTGAGTTATCTCTACAGTTTGGAAAGTATCTCCAAACTGAGAGAGGCTTCTGATATGTATGCAAAGCACAATGCTGGGGTAAAGCAGCTACATATGTAATTTTTTCTGCATAAAAATGCTCAGTCTCCATATCCACTCAATCTACTGCTGTTGTGCTTAGCACAAGAGAGATTCTCAATTACAGGACTACTTCTTTGTAGATATAATCATAAATAATTCAAACTAAACAATAGTACACAGCAATTAAATGAACATACGTGCTGTAATATTCTACTCTCTTTTTTCAGTCCTTTCCTTGTACAGCAGTATTCAAATTCCAGCCATTCACAAGAGGTTTCACACAGATTGGCTGCAGTTTGTTAGGGGCTCCCCACTTTGCCAAACTTTGGATTTCATGCAGCTTTACAAAACCACTTCAAATGTTAAACACAGAAGCTTTCTCCCTTCAAAGGTAAAAACTGAAACAGAGTCTGTTCTCAGTGGGCAGACAGCAGTGTCCACTTCTCCTCAGGTGGAAGTCTGAACCATTCAGCACTAAAACATGCAACATGACAGGTTTGGGCAATGGCTTGTGCCTGGCCCACAGTATGTTGCAGTTATTATACAGTTATTAACGTTGATGGTCAGAAATTTCCAACAGAAAGTCTTGGTTACTAATGCTGATGTACTGAAGTTTTCATTAGCTCTCCAATAGTTCAACTTCTAACATAAAATGCTTGAGTATTTCATGGTTAAACAGATGTTCAGAATGATATAAAGCGAGGCTACTGAAGGCCCCAGTAAAAATATTGTTCTGAAACTTATCACAAGAAATTTTATCCCAACCTGCACATAAAAGGTGTGCATGTAAACACATACGATATCAGAAGAAACTTTTATTTGAGCTGTGTTAATCTTCTAGATTATGACATTGATTCAGCGAAGGTTTCAAACCCATTTTTACTTTTCTTTGTCTAAGTAATCCCCTTGTTCTCCATGAGATAATTCATGGCACATAAAGCTGTTGTAATGCATAAGATTTGCAAAGATTTTAGTTTAAATTACAAGTGATTGAGAGAATAGACTGAGCTCTCTTAAAACACTAATACACCCCTATAATCCAAATGTCCACTCAGTATTAATGAGCCCCAAACGCAAACTAAACTCAGAGTCCCATTTAAAGCTAGAAGCCACTAAGTGAGCAGAGCTACCTTTTTCTTCTTTATCACCCCATAAAGTCAGTTTCTATGCTATTTTGCCAGCACAGGGAAATTCTTAGATACTAGAGTCAACATAGCTACCCTTATTTTCACAGTCCATAGTCCCTGCAACTTCTTGTAAATCCTCTGCTGGTGGAGGATTTATTGATGATTATTAGCAGAAGAAAAAGTGAGAGCAACATTTAGGCTCCTCTGAATTCAGCAGGTCTTTGGCCAAACTGCCCAAAGGATCAGCATACAGTGACTGGCTCCCCAAGAGCTTTTCTTTTTTCCTTCCTTTTGCTGCTTGAGTAAGCCTAGAAGAGGAGGCAGCTTGCAGCACGGCAAGTATGCTAATGCCATATCAAACTAACTGCCATGCCAACAGCAATCACACAGACGCCTGCTCGCACATTTCTGCCAAATAATCACTTAAGCAAACATCAACTACAGAGATTAGTGAAAGCATCTGACAACATGCAAATCAGGCAAGAAACATGGGCTGAAGGGACAGCTTAGCAAAGTGAGGATTTAATAAGTTAAATGTGAGGAAGTTCCTGGATCAAAACTTACTGTGTTTTTGGAAGATTTCAGAAAATCCTTTGTTGGCCTTGGAGGGACAACTAGTAGATTTTTTCCACTCCTCTAGTCCCTACTGCATATCAGCTGCACCCAGGCAGGCTTCTAATAAAAGCAAATGACTCTTTCTCAGACAAAAACATCTTTGTGACCTCTGGGAACACAGCAATCCAAACAACCAAGCAGGCAGCCAGGTGGCACAAACTACTGGGAAGCAATCAGAGTATCTCAGGGGCCTTTCGTCAGCATCAGAAGCAAAGCTAAGCCTCTATAATAGAAGACTGGTTTTTCATGAGAAAATCAAAGGCAAACCACCTTAGGTAGACCAACAAGTTCAAATTATTTTCCTACTAAAATTAAGACAGATTATCAGAAAAATCATTTGATTTATCTTTTACCTACTAAAATGTATACCACTCCAAACGCACTCAATGAAAGCAATGATTCTGTCACAAGAAATATGAGAACAGTCACTACCTTTTATCAGCATTATTACACATTTGTGCCTTATTTTTAAGAATTTATCAGCCAAACAAATATATGAACATGCTTTCTAAATCTTAGGCTGAATTCTATAGCCCATCTTCTGAAGAAGTTCTTGCTGAAGCCTCAACTTTGCCTGAATAATGATTGGAGGGTGTGTTCCAGTATTAGTATTCATCTCCACTTAACAGGAAGAATATGATTTAGTGAGCTGGAAAAGATCTCAGTATGGAAACAGAAGTTCAGTTGTCCCAAAACAGACAGAGATGCACTGCCAAAATACTGCAGGGACAGCACTGTATTAGAGATGCCATCTTTCGTACCAGTTACATCCAAGTCCCTTCCTGTATCGCTTTCAAAATATATATATATATTATCTTTTCTTTAACATCTAGAAAAGTGCCTAGAAGAGCATGATAGAAATCTTAACAGGGACATTTTGAGCAAAAAAACACTCTTCCCTTTGTTGTTTGCAGGATGTAAGTCTGTTAAAAAAAAAAAAAAAAGCCAGTACAATACTTATTTTTATTAAAAAGATTTTGATATGGAATTACCTATATTTCTGTCACAAGATTCTCCAGACTGTGGGCCTTCTATTTCAGACTACAGAAGGGCACGTACATTTGTGTCATATTCTTAGGGTTGTTTTGCATTTTGAGATACGTAATGTGTGAAAGGTAGAGCTAAATAAATGAATAAACAGCTCTGTTTTACTAGCGATATAGCTGAAACAAGGTTCCTTAAATTCAGTAGTCTGATCATCTTTGGATGGGATGAAATTAACTCCATTTTCCCCAGGACTCTAAGAGACATAATCCAAGAACAAAATAGACTTATGCCTGACATTCCTTAGAACTGAATTTGAGAAGACAATTCAAATCACGTTTATTGTTTGTGATCAGATAGGAACATTCTGACTTCCATACGTATCTACATATTTACTGCTTGCTTTGGCACAGAATTCCTCATGTCTTGAAAGAATATCTGTTGAACACAATTACCTAGTTTTTACCTTTCTAATCCCTAGGGACAGCCTAAGGCAACAGGCTAATGCAGGTAGCAAGTAAGATGATGAAGTCAGCAGCAAAGTGGTCTATCTTCCTTTACAGGCGTGGAAGGTAAAGACAAACTGTCCACTCTAGCCTGAGAAATACACTTTCTCAACCTTGCTGCTCGCATAACTTACATGATGCCTGTCTCCACCACCAGCTGGACCAGCCCCGCTAAGACCCAAGAATATCATCCCAGACAAGCAGAGAGGAGCTTATTGAAGGAAAGAAGGGCACACTTAGCCTCCTCCTCCCTCTCAGTTGTTCTGCCTGGTTTTACTCCTGCTGCTGGGAGGAAAACTTGTACAGACAGCGGGTCTCTCCAAAAATATTTTGAGACAGCAAAAAAATCAATTTCATTTACAATATTGGCTAGCTACAGACCAGTGCCAAAACAGGAATTTGGACTGAAGTATTAGAGAGAATTTCTCTTCTTCATCTTCCCTCCCTACAGGAACTTGAAGAGGGTATCACTTACAATTAAACAGGGGATGTTTACAAGGTCCAAGCGCCATGGGAACTCTACAGAAACTAAATGAGGAGGGGCAGTTTTTGTAACACTCTCATGGAACATTCAGTGAGCATTGAAATAGTGCTGGCAGGCCTCAGAAGAGTGAAGTCCATTTTAAAATTGTACCTCCTCGCTTATTAAATGATGATGAACTGGAGTCCCAAACACTATTTAATTTCAGAAACTATTTTTATCAGAAAATCTCCAATTCTCGTAACACTCTTCTGCTCCGTCTGTACCCCTCCTTTGCAGCTGCCATTGAATCAATCACATTCACCAAGCAATGTGTCGGATTTTACTCAACATGAGGAAATCGGATTTTGCTTCACACAGAATTAACTCTACTCCTCACCTCCAGAGGTTGATGTAGAGAAAACAGAAACTGCTATTCAAGGAAGGCAAGGAAAGGCAGAGGCTTTTGGGGAGGAGGAGGAGGAAGGGTGTGAAATCACCTGACTGCATCAGTTATGCATCCAGCTTTTCTACATTCACGTTCCCTCTTCTCATCTTCCATGAAACTGCCTATAGCTNTTTTTTTTTTTTTTTTTTTGACACTGTATTTTTGGGTAAACAATAAATCTAAATAAAATCCAGAAACTAAATATTCTTCCATTGGAGTAAAACCAATAAAACGGACATTTTGATTTCATTTCAAACTTCTGGCAGAAAATTACTGAACTTGTAGAGTGAAAATATCTTTTTCAGTTTACTTCAGGAAGAAGTTGATTTTCAGGCATCTAGTTTTTCTCAAAGCACTATGTGTCTACATGCCTAATTATTGGCTTTAGAAGTAGTAGTATTAGAAGCAGTAGAAGGTAGTATCCATTACCCCACAGAATCAGCCCTTAATGCTTTGTTAAGGCAGTCAGTCAGCATCAGTCCTAGTACTAAGGAGGTTTCCACTGAGCACTGAACTGAGATTGTCAACTTTATTCTCAGTGACAATCCAGTGGTAACAAAGTTGAGGCACTAACTGCACAGTGAGCAAATGATTTATAAATAAAAACTATTCTAATCATGTGCCTATAAACCCAGCTGTAACATACAACCGTTTTCCAGTTGTAAGTAAAATTATGGTAACCAAATTTTGATATGCACAATAATTACTCTTTCATTGTAATGTTTATGTAATTTAAAGAAGAAAAAAAAATCTCTTCCTTTAAAAAGTAATTACTCCTTCAGTGGGGAGCTACCATTAGGACATTCCCTGAATTTACAGCAGCATGCAAACATGCATTATGTATGAACAAAGAAGAAATTCCACTTATAAAAATGCTCTCTTACCTTTTAAAATGATTTGTTTGTCAATTTGGAAAGGGTTCACCTGTGTAATTATGATTATGCTGAACTTCACATTTGAAGACATAAGTGGTTTTGAAATGTTTTCCTTATGTGCAATCAAATGATGAGACTCTCTCCTTCAGTGCAAGCATGGAACAGACAGCTTAATCCTTGATTATAAATTTCAGTGAAATCACAGCAATAGGAGGAACACAGAGAATTTAATATTGGCAAGTAATTACTAAACATGCTTAGAAATACCATCACCGAGACTGCTTTATAGCTTTTTTCTACCACAAATATCTTCCAAGACTGTTGTGGCTCAGACTCAGTTTACAGTTTAGCTCTTCAGCTCACTATTTCAATGGATATAGTAAAAGTTTGCATATACATTCAGAGGTTTTTATCTTCACTTAGGAGTGAAGTCAAGCCTGCACAGGACTGAGACTCACAATTGTCCAAGTAGCAGAAACTCTTCCACGCATTAGGACATAATATAACTAAGGCCCTAAAAATCGTTGCTGCTGAGGATGATAGGGTTACAAAACTATTCTAGTAACGGCCTGCTAAGCAGACATTTTCACAACTAAGTAAATTAAAAAGTAAAGTTATTTTAAAGTTAGGTAGTACTCTCACCATGCTACCATTTTTAAATAGAGCAAAAGGGAAATTTAGGAGACACAATGTATAAACATGAACACACAAAATGAGTAACCGACATAAAATTCTACTGTCAGAAACATAAGAACTGGAAGATGAACAGCTTTATCCTGCACATGTGCATGCTGTGCTGGTTAACGTAATGGCCATAATTTTCCTCCATAAGAACAAAATTATATACACATGTTCTTAACTTACTGGCAATTTCTTGCTTGAGATTTGAGCCAGTTGCATTGCCTTCATAAAGCTCATAAAGCACAACACATCTTTGATGGAAACTCCTGTGGGATGCTGTTGGCTTCAACGTCAGCTCGATCTAAGTTTTCACACTCAGGCATTTTACAGAATGTGGCATTATCATCCACAGACCTAGACCTCAGGCACCAACTGGCTCTTGCCTGGGGCAAACCAACCAAGCTGGCAAAGATATATCAGCTACAGACTGAATCTCAAAGAACTGATGATAATGGCAAGAGATAATGGATAATGGCAAGAAGTATGCTTTTGTCAGGCCACCTCTACACTACAGTCAAAGAATAACCCATTGGTAGAAGAAAGATTTGTTGCTAACTTTTCTTTTTTAATCTTAGATTTTGCTTTGAAGCATGCTAAAATCAGTAAGCTTCTCTCCTCCAGTTTTATCCAAAGCTTCATAAGTAATAACTCATCAAAGAGTTTAGTGTGAGCTGGAGATGGGTGTATTAGATCCCCTCATTTTCCTTCTCTTTAAGGAAAAATCACTAAATTACACAGCAGGTTTTTTGTTGCTGAGGTTTTTTGTTGTTTTTTTTTTTTGTGGTTGTTGTTTTTTTGGTTTATCATTTCCAATGAAATACCTTCTCCATTCACTTCTAAATTTTCATTTCTATACCAAATTAATAATTTTTGTCACAGATATTCACATTCCTTTATCCTTTCAGAGGTAATTCTTTTCAGAGGTATTATTTTCTTTTGTTTTATTTCCAAGCTGTTTCTTTTCAGGGAGGAAACAGAAATACATTTGGAAAAAAATAGTTTTCTTTGTACACCAGCTCAAGCACATTGTCTTGAAAATGTTAAGGACAAGAATTTCTTTATAATGACTTTTCTTGTACCCTTTCCTCTTCTCTCTGTTCCTTCTCTACTCCTCCCTAATGCAATCAAAGTTATACACTTACTCTATTTGTTGACCAAAATGTTGAACTTTGCTAAAAGCTTAGAATAGTCATGGCCAAAGGGGAACAAAAGAAAGGACAGCGAGTTCAAGAGCTGATGAGCTACTGATAGTGTTCTTCCACTGTACTACAAGCCATTTAGAGCAAATAGGATCTAATTTAAAAATCTACCACTATCCATAGCTGCAAGGTTATTTCACAAAGAAGGATTTAACACGTTGCAAATGTTTCCACAATGCTCCTAAGAACCAGCTAGTCTAGGATTGCCATCCTGTAATCCAGCTTCAGAGCAAACTGCTGAACTAACACACAGTAGACATTCACAACCAAAGTGAATCACTTGCCATGCTGAAGAGATAGTTCTGCTTTTAAGAAGAGAAGATGAAGGAGAGCAAGGAGTCAGAAGCATCAGAATTGGAAATCATAATACATCTGCAGAATCTATATGTTGAATAGGAGAAAACTGTATTTTCACCATTGGTAAAATGGGACTTTCTCCCAGCCATCCCTCCAGAAGAAAAAGAACACAAACAACAGTAGCTATAAATAAATCAGCACTAGCTAGATTCAGTTGTTTCACCAAGAGAAAAGTAGAAATAAGAAGGATAAGTACGAAGGAAAAAATAATAGTAATAGAAAGAAGTAAAGTGCTCAGTCTGAAGGTACAACGTAACCTCGGTTATCCACAGGCTTAGTCGAGACACTTCTGGCACAGAGCACCTGGAAGCTGCAGGAGTTCTGCCGCCCTGGGGTCACTGCTGCCCTTCTGTCCTCTCAAATTGGATCAACCAGAGAACTGTTCTCTTCTCTGCTGTGTCACGTCCCCTCACCACCCCTCTCCTTCTCCCCCTTTATCGCTCCCACGTCCCGACGCATGCCCATCCCGAGCGGAGCGGACAAACCCACGGGGGATCCCGAAGCACCCCACCACCCCTGGGCACCCCCAGACCTCGGCCCCCGCCTGCCCCTCGGCCAGGTGCTCCCCAATCACCCCCGGGACGGAAGGATCAGAGGAGACGAGGCGGTACCGGGGAGAATCCCCGGGAGCGGGGTGAGAGGGGGAAGCGCTTCGCATCTCGCCCGAAGGAGCGGGCTCGGGGGGCAGCGTCCCTCTGGCAGTCCCTGGCAGCCCTCGCCGTCCCCTCGGACTTACTTCGGGCGGCGAGAAGCGCTTCTCCCGCAGCTGTAAGGGGCGAGCCGCGGGCGTCCCCGGCGTGCGGCGGGTGCTGCTGGTGCTGTGGGTGCTGCCGGCGCCGCGGCTCCGCTTCCCCACGGACCTCCGACTCACGCCCCGCTCCTCCCGCGCCCCGTCTCTCTCTCCCGCTGGAGATTTCTTCCCTGAGATTTTTATACTGGAGGCAGGGAACCTGATCCTCGCTTTGACTCGACAGAGCCCGGGCTGCGGCGAGCCGCCGAGAGGAGGGAGGCAGAGGCAGGCGGGCGCCGGGGCAGAGCTAGCGGCCGCGCTGCCCCCTCGTGTGATGATGCGGCGGGGGCGCGCCGTCGGGCGGGTCACCCGCGGGGCAGCCTCGCCTCCACCGCCCGGAGGGGGGCTCGGGGGGCGGGACGGGGCCGCTCCGCCCGCACATCGGGTTCCCGGGGCGCCCCCACTGTGGGAAGAACGGCCCCCGCCCGCACCGGGACAGGGCAGTGCCCTGCCTGCCCCTCCACACTCAGCCCTGCTGAGGCTACAGCCTCCTAATGGGCACCAACTGGCTCTTGCCTGGGGAGGATTTGGCTGGCAGGAGTACGGGGAGCTCTAACTTGACTTCCAGTGTCCCACTTAGACCTGGACTGGAAATACTGGGCTGTGGGGGGAGCAGCATCTAATTTCAGCTCTAGCTGAAAATGCCACAAGAAGAGCTTTTCTCGTGGCATTCCAATGCTTCTGGTTGCTGGAGTTATATCAAGGTTTCCACTTTTTTTTTTTTTCCCCAAGTTTTCCAACTTTAGGTTCATTACATGCATTGAATAAGAATGTATCCCAACCCACAGCTTGATTTAAAACAAAGTGGACTTGTTCCAAAGTCCAGGCAATTTCTGTCTAATTCCTGATCCCCAGAGCAATTCTCTCTCTCAATTTAAAAGACTGAGCCCATTGACTGCTTGGGTCTCAGCTTGCGTCTCCTGCTCCAGGTTTGCACAGAAATCCAGTTCAGATTCCTCTCCTGTTTCCAGAGGAATGAGCTAAAAAAGTAATTTGTCTGGCACCGTACGCATTGCATCATCTAACACCTACCATCTGTGACAATGGAAAGCACTGTGAGGCTGGTCCCAGCGTGGGCAATTGCACCCACCTGGACTCTTTCTTAGTAAAGTAAACTATTCCCTTCCATCCACACCTTGGCATCTTCTTTTCATCACACAGTTATGTGTTTAGTCCTGGCATGGTTGTTAAGGATTTGCACCACTGGCAAATTTAATGACAGTGATGTAAGTTAAAACAACAGCTTTGATTTGCAGTGTAAAGTGGTGACTTGAGAAGGAGAGAACATTCCTTCTAAAAGCTGGCCGAGTGGAAATGAGCACTCAATACTACACTTCACGTTCATGTTTCAGACTACGCAAAGCTGAATAGATACCTGATAGCCAGCTTGCACCCTCCTGAGGGCTTCTCAATGAAATTCTGGTGCTCCAAACACCACATACGTCTAGGAAAGGCACTTCCATCAAGAAACACCTGCTAGTGGTTGACATTTCAAGCCCTCAGTGGTTCTCCGTCCAACCACAATAGCACATTTCAGATGCTCAACTGTGTCCAGTTAACACAGAGAAAGTACGGAAGAGGATCAAGTCTGATCTGATTAATACCAAAACAGATTGCATCAAAACAGGTCAAGAAATTTATTCTCTTTCGTACAGAAACCTGTGCCTTGGCAAAAGACTGAAAATTTTTTCAGCTTCTCAGCCAATAGTGGAAACTTTCTGCAGAAACCAACAGCTTTTCACAAAGATGGTGCACAATATCAGGAGCATAATTTGTCCGCTAAATTGTAGAAGCAAACTTTGAGCAAATCTGTTTGCAGCCTTTCTCCATACCTGGTTTCCCACAGCTCATGAACGAATTTTTTGATGCTGAGTTTACATGCACTGAAATTAGTTTGGGGTGATGTGGCTTGGGTCTAGACTCAAAGCCTAAAATAAAACCAGCAGATGAGGTCAACTCAGCTGCTCAGAGGACAAATGGTCTGAAGCACTTAAGAATGAAAAAGGAAGTATCTCAGTCTTCAGTAGACAGAAAGTATAGAATGATTGAATCATAGAATATCCCAATTTGAAAGCAACCCGTAAGAATCATCAACTCCTGGCTATGAAAGTGTGTTTTAGTGTTATTTGTGTCTCATTGGCACCTTGAGGCTTGACTGAAGTTTCCACTGCATTGCAAAAAACACTGTTCAAATGCAGAAAGATACTCTTTGCTCCAAATTGACTACTCTTTGATGCCTTTGAAATTAATTAAGTATAACACATGAATTTCTTGACTGAATCTTTGCCACAAAAAGCTTACCAATTGTATATTAATAATTGTCTCAAAGGTGCCTGTAGTGGTGTTTCCTGATGAAAAAGAATAGGATGCTATGGAGAAAGAGTCTTGATGGAAGACAAGCTCTGACCATTCACTTGCCACAGGGATATTTTCTACATTAAAAGAGTTGTGAAACTGGAGAGGTTTACTTCAGGAACTTCTCTACTGTTTTGTCTCTTCTGAGTTTCTTTTTTCCAGCCAAGGCTTTATTTCCTACATGATCTTTGGAGCAACGGCTTAATCTAAGCTTCCTGTAACCTATAGGAAAGTCCATAGTGGAAAAAAAAATAGTCTTGTATTATTATTTTTCTGATCTGGATACACAGATAACCCTGAAAGGAGAATTTGCCTCCAGATTCTAAATGTCTTTAACATACTCAATGTTCATTTGCAGCTGCTCAGCTGCTAGTTCCAAAAAAAATAAAAAAGAAAAGAAAGGAGAACGGACTAGCAGCTGTGGAAGCCCAATTTCTACTTCCATGTATCTACGTTCTATACAAAACCATAGCAGTGATAGGGCTGAATTCTCTTTTAAAAAGGAGAGCTGAGGGCTAGAGGTACAAGAAGTTATAAAAGGACTTCTGTGATGCCACATGCAAATGCTCTTGTAAGCAACCCAGAAGAGTTAGATACTGAGCATTTCTATCCGAAAATGTTCAAGGCAGTTTTGGGGAAGGAAGTTCATGTCATCATGTTTGTGCCAAAATGTAGAAAGCCACCCATAATAAATTCCCTGTCACTGAAGGTTTTTTCACTCTTAAAAGATGTGAACAAATCTTCTCTTTGAAGCTGGGCTTTTCAGTACTTTCAGGTAATCATTTTACCAGGAGACATTTGGACCTTGTCAGCTTCCAATGGGAGCTTAGCACTTCTTTCCTGAGATGCCCTCAAAACACTCTGACTCCGAGCCTCAAAGTATAAAGTCAAAAGATGAGGTTTTATGTAATTCACTCCCAAAAGGTGCTTCAGCTGATTTGGGTCCCATTGCTGACTAGAAGGAGGATGTGCTTTTCAAAAAGCAAACAAAGCCACTTGTGCACCAGTTAAAAGGTCAGCTTGGTCTGAGCTCGCTTTGCTTCACAAACACTGTGAGTATCACTTTCTTTCTTTCAGCCTCTCTAGCCATCAGCCACAGCAGCTCCAGAGAGACAGAATGTGAATCCAGGAGAGCAGAACAGAGAACTGGAGTACAGCTTAAAGATTTTTTCACCTTTTGCTCTATTGTTTTTCCCAAGCTATTGAGCTGCCAAACCCTGGCAACTGAGTGCCCCATTTCTCCACTCCTCTGCTGAGATCGAATTTCCATTAGGGATACTGAATTATTTAGTGAATGCATCAAACATGGAAATCAACCACTTCTGAGCCATGTTCCTTCTCACTCTGTCTCTCATTTTCAAGTCCACCCAAGAGCAGGCTTTTCATCACCAGGACTATCAACCTTATAATTAGAGTGGAAAACATCCATGGAGCTCAAAAATATATATAATGTATTAACTATATAAAGTATTAAAAATCCGTTTTCCCAGGTGTAGGCAGAAGAAGAGAAACAGAGAGTGCAAACCAAGAAGAGTTATTTTTTCACACACATATGCTAAAAACTGTTGATGTTTTTAAAAACTAAGCCACCATCCCAGACCTTGGTCTTATGCTTTAGTCACTAAACCACAGGTACGTGTTGCAACTTTACACATTTCATTGATTCTATTTTCTACAATGGGATTAAAGCTCACGCGCTCAAAATCATTCATGTGCATGCATCTGCATGTTGCAGTTTGAAAACCACAAATATAACACAACACAGCAGGCCTTTCCAGACCCCAGCATTTAAAAGAATGCCATTCATATATTGGCCCCTCTCACTATTTTCTTCTTTTGTGTTGCCAATCCTGGGAATGGAAGTCCTACATGTTCAGGATTTGAAATCTATTATATATATATATATATATATATAAACAAACAAAAAAAAATCTTAGCTATGGTAAAAAAAATCTGCTTTCAATAGACTTTCACTTTTTTTTTCCTACTTAGATAAATGTGTTGTTCATTTCACTTAGTTTTACAGTTTGCTGAGAGGTATAAAACAAAACAAAATGGCACTGTATTTTAAAGGGCAAAATCTTATTATGTTTCCTTTTCTTTTCTTTTTTCTTTTTTTTTTTTTTTTTTTGACACTGTATTTTTGGGTAAACAATAAATCTAAATAAAATCCAGAAACTAAATATTCTTCCATTGGAGTAAAACCAATAAAACGGACATTTTGATTTCATTTCAAACTTCTGGCAGAAAATTACTGAACTTGTAGAGTGAAAATATCTTTTTCAGTTTACTTCAGGAAGAAGTTGATTTTCAGGCATCTAGTTTTTCTCAAAGCACTATGTGTCTACATGCCTAATTATTGGCTTTAGAAGTAGTAGTATTAGAAGCAGTAGAAGGTAGTATCCATTACCCCACAGAATCAGCCCTTAATGCTTTGTTAAGGCAGTCAGTCAGCATCAGTCCTAGTACTAAGGAGGTTTCCACTGAGCACTGAACTGAGATTGTCAACTTTATTCTCAGTGACAATCCAGTGGTAACAAAGTTGAGGCACTAACTGCACAGTGAGCAAATGATTTATAAATAAAAACTATTCTAATCATGTGCCTATAAACCCAGCTGTAACATACAACCGTTTTCCAGTTGTAAGTAAAATTATGGTAACCAAATTTTGATATGCACAATAATTACTCTTTCATTGTAATGTTTATGTAATTTAAAGAAGAAAAAAAAATCTCTTCCTTTAAAAAGTAATTACTCCTTCAGTGGGGAGCTACCATTAGGACATTCCCTGAATTTACAGCAGCATGCAAACATGCATTATGTATGAACAAAGAAGAAATTCCACTTATAAAAATGCTCTCTTACCTTTTAAAATGATTTGTTTGTCAATTTGGAAAGGGTTCACCTGTGTAATTATGATTATGCTGAACTTCACATTTGAAGACATAAGTGGTTTTGAAATGTTTTCCTTATGTGCAATCAAATGATGAGACTCTCTCCTTCAGTGCAAGCATGGAACAGACAGCTTAATCCTTGATTATAAATTTCAGTGAAATCACAGCAATAGGAGGAACACAGAGAATTTAATATTGGCAAGTAATTACTAAACATGCTTAGAAATACCATCACCGAGACTGCTTTATAGCTTTTTTCTACCACAAATATCTTCCAAGACTGTTGTGGCTCAGACTCAGTTTACAGTTTAGCTCTTCAGCTCACTATTTCAATGGATATAGTAAAAGTTTGCATATACATTCAGAGGTTTTTATCTTCACTTAGGAGTGAAGTCAAGCCTGCACAGGACTGAGACTCACAATTGTCCAAGTAGCAGAAACTCTTCCACGCATTAGGACATAATATAACTAAGGCCCTAAAAATCGTTGCTGCTGAGGATGATAGGGTTACAAAACTATTCTAGTAACGGCCTGCTAAGCAGACATTTTCACAACTAAGTAAATTAAAAAGTAAAGTTATTTTAAAGTTAGGTAGTACTCTCACCATGCTACCATTTTTAAATAGAGCAAAAGGGAAATTTAGGAGACACAATGTATAAACATGAACACACAAAATGAGTAACCGACATAAAATTCTACTGTCAGAAACATAAGAACTGGAAGATGAACAGCTTTATCCTGCACATGTGCATGCTGTGCTGGTTAACGTAATGGCCATAATTTTCCTCCATAAGAACAAAATTATATACACATGTTCTTAACTTACTGGCAATTTCTTGCTTGAGATTTGAGCCAGTTGCATTGCCTTCATAAAGCTCATAAAGCACAACACATCTTTGATGGAAACTCCTGTGGGATGCTGTTGGCTTCAACGTCAGCTCGATCTAAGTTTTCACACTCAGGCATTTTACAGAATGTGGCATTATCATCCACAGACCTAGACCTCAAAAAAAAAAAAAAAAAAAGTTAAAATTCTTCACCATCCACATTAAAGGTTTCATATTGATGTTAAAGAATGGAGACTAGTAGAGACAGTGCTAGCACTCCTTGCTAAATGATATGTGCTTCTCCCCAGAGATATAATTTCCAACATTATGGGCTGCATTAGACGTGCACTTTTCAATAGCAAAAAGTGAACAAGAAATAAAAGGAGAGGAAGTCCTGGTTATTCCACTCTCACTTCTAAGAAAAAGGTTTGAAAATATCAATGTTAAATGTTTGCTGAGATTTATATTTAATTTAAAAAAATCAGCATATACATATATTAAAATCTATGTAATATAACATATTATGATAAACATACAAATGTTAAAATTTTGACAGTTTTTTTTTTTTTTTCACATTTTTAACTCTGAACTGTCAGTGTAGTGAGAAAGACTTACCAAAACCACCAGACTCACATTCCATGTTAGTTTCTTCTGGTTTCTCCTCCAGCATAATCTTCACTTCAGTGGTTCTTACTGCACATTAAGAATTAGAAGAGGGTAGAACATAGGAAAGGTATCTTCCTGTGCAGAATATATTCTGACATCCCTCAAAAGACCTTGATTTTAGGCTCATTTTGACAAAACCATGATAGCTATTTCTGGCAATCGTTTTGTCCATACTTTTCATTTTTGTATTGAAACTCAGGAGATTTTGAAAGGAGGTGGGTTTGATAAACACATTTGTTTCTGCATCAAGGAACCCGATCAATCTGGATAACATTCCAAAACCTACAGCTGTACTTGTCTTTGGGCTCATTATTTCTGCTGAGAAATGGAAATGAAGTAGTCTCATACTTGCTCTTCAGAAATCCATCAAGAACTTTGTACCTTTTGATGGCTATGAAATCTGTTAGTGATGCATATGTTTTGCTTAAAACTAGGGAACACAATCTTAGCTAAGGCCTGTAGTCCCTTTTGTCCTACTAATAGTATTGATGATAACTAGTACATTTCATTATTGATTAAAGGATACTAAAAATCTTGCAGAACTTAAGAGGACACGTGAAGTTCTACCTCACTGTCAATATTCTTTTTCTTTCAGTTTGCTTATCAACATTATAAGAGAAGGCATATAATTCTACCTAAAGATCTTCAGAATTGTGTTTGCCTCTCCTGACTTTCTTTACCAATTATTCAAGCTAAACACTAAGATATAGCGAAGTAGGCCTTTCTAAACAGAATGAGCCCCTTCTCCCTCTTTGCATCTCCACCCTCTTCAACGTTTTCCCTTTCTCTCTTTAAATATTGGGCATTTTTCTCTTTGCCTGAGTGATGGTAATAAAATCCTATTAGGACAATGTAAATAATGTATTTTTAGAAATTGCACCACTGAAGGAGTTGAAAGCACTAGCAAGACAAGATTTGTGTTAGGAATCACTGTTAGCTGCCTGAAGGTAGTCTAATATTTAATGAAATGTTCACAGTACTTAAAAGAATGTCATGCTCCTATGTAATCTGCCTACTTACATTTTCTCCATCATTTCTTTTTCAGAAGTAGAAAACATGAGGCTTCAGCAAGGAGCTTGCACAAGTTCATGAACCTGTAGCACTGTCATTGTCTGATCTCTTTCTTTATTAACATGTTTTAGATCTTGATTAACTCTTGTTGGTATGCTTGTGTTTGTGACATCTGTTTTGTTTCAGCTGTCTTGGGAAGGAAATGAAGAACACTTTTATTGTTGAATTGACTGCCTTTAGCATCTATCGGTATGATTCATTTTTCAGTTGAAATATTGTTTTGGAATGTGGTAACATGATACTCCCTGCAAGTCTCAAATTATTCCTACAACGATAGTCAAAAAACTGAGACACCTAATTTTGAAGCACAGTCATATAACCAGGTCACAAGTGTAATTCAGTGCTCTGTATATAATGCTTTTCCCTGGTTATTCAGACGATGAAAGAAGTGCTAGGAATGTCTGAATTGTTTAGCAAGTGTGTTTTTTATTATACACAAAATTGAAAAGTGAAGATGAGAAAGGTCCCTGCAAACTGATATACTACCTGGTCTGGCCAGGAAAAAGTCATCCATCCTTCGTGGAGAGCTGGTTTATTAACAGGAATTATATTTTTATTCAATCCTACGTGAACCTTCACAGCTGGAGTTTCCTCCACAATCTAATACTTAGCTTCATTTTGTNAGGATGTAAGTCTGTTAAAAAAAAAAAAAAAAGCCAGTACAATACTTATTTTTATTAAAAAGATTTTGATATGGAATTACCTATATTTCTGTCACAAGATTCTCCAGACTGTGGGCCTTCTATTTCAGACTACAGAAGGGCACGTACATTTGTGTCATATTCTTAGGGTTGTTTTGCATTTTGAGATACGTAATGTGTGAAAGGTAGAGCTAAATAAATGAATAAACAGCTCTGTTTTACTAGCGATATAGCTGAAACAAGGTTCCTTAAATTCAGTAGTCTGATCATCTTTGGATGGGATGAAATTAACTCCATTTTCCCCAGGACTCTAAGAGACATAATCCAAGAACAAAATAGACTTATGCCTGACATTCCTTAGAACTGAATTTGAGAAGACAATTCAAATCACGTTTATTGTTTGTGATCAGATAGGAACATTCTGACTTCCATACGTATCTACATATTTACTGCTTGCTTTGGCACAGAATTCCTCATGTCTTGAAAGAATATCTGTTGAACACAATTACCTAGTTTTTACCTTTCTAATCCCTAGGGACAGCCTAAGGCAACAGGCTAATGCAGGTAGCAAGTAAGATGATGAAGTCAGCAGCAAAGTGGTCTATCTTCCTTTACAGGCGTGGAAGGTAAAGACAAACTGTCCACTCTAGCCTGAGAAATACACTTTCTCAACCTTGCTGCTCGCATAACTTACATGATGCCTGTCTCCACCACCAGCTGGACCAGCCCCGCTAAGACCCAAGAATATCATCCCAGACAAGCAGAGAGGAGCTTATTGAAGGAAAGAAGGGCACACTTAGCCTCCTCCTCCCTCTCAGTTGTTCTGCCTGGTTTTACTCCTGCTGCTGGGAGGAAAACTTGTACAGACAGCGGGTCTCTCCAAAAATATTTTGAGACAGCAAAAAAATCAATTTCATTTACAATATTGGCTAGCTACAGACCAGTGCCAAAACAGGAATTTGGACTGAAGTATTAGAGAGAATTTCTCTTCTTCATCTTCCCTCCCTACAGGAACTTGAAGAGGGTATCACTTACAATTAAACAGGGGATGTTTACAAGGTCCAAGCGCCATGGGAACTCTACAGAAACTAAATGAGGAGGGGCAGTTTTTGTAACACTCTCATGGAACATTCAGTGAGCATTGAAATAGTGCTGGCAGGCCTCAGAAGAGTGAAGTCCATTTTAAAATTGTACCTCCTCGCTTATTAAATGATGATGAACTGGAGTCCCAAACACTATTTAATTTCAGAAACTATTTTTATCAGAAAATCTCCAATTCTCGTAACACTCTTCTGCTCCGTCTGTACCCCTCCTTTGCAGCTGCCATTGAATCAATCACATTCACCAAGCAATGTGTCGGATTTTACTCAACATGAGGAAATCGGATTTTGCTTCACACAGAATTAACTCTACTCCTCACCTCCAGAGGTTGATGTAGAGAAAACAGAAACTGCTATTCAAGGAAGGCAAGGAAAGGCAGAGGCTTTTGGGGAGGAGGAGGAGGAAGGGTGTGAAATCACCTGACTGCATCAGTTATGCATCCAGCTTTTCTACATTCACGTTCCCTCTTCTCATCTTCCATGAAACTGCCTATAGCTGTGTTCTCTCAACCTTTACTCTGAAAGATGTTAAAAAGCAGTCTGCAAGATTATTTCAGTTTTTAAAAAGTCACTCTCACATATGAAAGCAAGCAGAGAAATTAGAAAGGTCTTCAAAAAAAAAAAAAAGCACCACCTCTCCCCCCAACATTCAATTATTCATATTTTATTATAAACATAAATCATCTTGGTGCCACTGCAGGAGGTAGTGCCAAATATTTTAAATAGTTCAGTGATTCAATCCTTTGGAATAACCTAAGGTGAGTGTATTGGTCAGTAGAGTGTCTAATTTCATAAAGACCCTTTCTACCTTTCTAACATGTTAAGATAAGCCACTACTAAAAAAAATGGGCTACTTTCATACAATCATGTCAAATATCACCTGCAACAGGTTGTTTTATGTCCTGGAGGTCCTTACTTTTTTACTAGTAAAAAGACTGTTGGAGCTCGTATAGGGTCTGAATAGTAATAATGAACTTGGCATCACAGATTCAGCTCTTCTGGCAACTTGGAGCAAACAAAATCTTAAGCAGCAAATTCCATACTGACTGCCAACTCTTATTTCATATGATAGATCAAGTCCATGTTAAAGATAGTGAGATAGAAGAGTTTCTCCAGATCATGACAACCTCAGCTGATACAAGATCAATGGTTTGCAAAGCATATTTAATTATACAAAAAAA
Organism: Pavo muticus; assembly: GCA_016647715.1. NCBI lineage: Eukaryota > Metazoa > Chordata > Aves > Galliformes > Phasianidae > Pavo > Pavo muticus. The sequence goes on along the minus strand of JACDJE010000070.1, from coordinate 4,474,587 downwards.
AAGAAGAAATGGACAAAACACATACCAAAAAAAAAAAAAAAAAAAAAAACAAAAAAACAAAAAACTCATCTACTTGTCGTTATTCAGTTTGTATTACTGCTAGCACAAATAACATTTTTTGAGGTGTCCTGGAATTTAAGAGGCCTTCTCTGAACTTGTTTGGTTGATGTTGTGTCAATCCACAGATACAGCTGCATTGCTTCTTACCCAACTATAAAGCTCTGTGGGCTATTGTGATAAAATGCAAAACTTCCACATTACAGAAAACATTGGTCACTCCCTTTGTTTCATTTTCCCACTTCTCTGCCGAAGAAAGCTGATGTGAGAGGACAGACACAGATTACCCCCAAATCTCCTGAAATGCATATTGAATATTTGACAATGCCCACTTTTCTGTTTTCCTCTGCATGGCTCCATCAGAGAGAACTCCCTACACATTCAAAGGAGCACAATGGATAATGATTTCCAAAGCATTAACTTGGAGCTATTGAGACTTAGATGTTTTCAAATACATCTATTGTGCACAAAAGATTCTAGACTACCCCAGCTACTCTAGAAGAGTCTTTTTTGCCTTTCTCAAAACATCCATTCCTTGAGCCATTCCTGGAGTGCATTATTGGGGCTGATTTCTTAGTGCAGCGAGGTCCATCAGTCAAAGCTCAACAGATTCAAATAATATCAGGATATGGATATAAATTAGTGAGACAGACCCTAAATAGTTTTGACAGGTTTAGTAAGTATATATAGCGGCACAGAATGCTATTCCTGCTGTCAGACATCAATATGTAGACAGAAGATTGGGGGCACCATGGAAACTCAGTGACATAAGAGTTGTATTGATTGGACAGAAAATGAGGCTGCAATTTAAGCTTAAGGCTGCCAGTGATGCCAAGAATGGAGAATGACCTCCAGCAGTGAATTTTCAGCGTAAGCTCCCTGTGAACGAGCCAGTCCAAGAAGGATAAATCAGGGACAATCTCACCAGGGATATGGGTCGACCAAATGCAGACTACCCTAAGCAGATGAGAATCACTGTGTGTGTGTGCGTGTTACAGTGACCTAGTTTGTTCAAAGACAGCATTTTGAATGGTTTATTATAAAGAGGCTTGAAACAAAGAGACTTCCTCAATTAAAGCCCTGAAATGAATCCTCTCAATGAGAATGCTTTTGATACACTGATCAGCAAGAGGTTGTAAATATCGAAGCAAAGCTTGCATTGTTAAAAACCAGTTCCCACAGAAAACACTACTGTTGTAGTATAGGTAATGAGGCCCCCTGAACAGAGCGCTAAGTTTCATGAGCAACGTCCATTCCATTCCTAATGCCCCAGTGTTTGACTTTAACATACAATAATCCTATCTTCCTGCTGCAAAAAATGCACTCAAATAGAGCAAGAGTTGAGTGACCGTAAAAGACTATTTTTAATTATCATCTGAGGACTCTGGAATAACTCCTCTAGCATGAAAAAGAAACATAAGACTTGAGAAGAAAGTACCATGCTGGAGCCATGACTGCTAGAAGTCAGCTAAGTAATAAAACACACCTTCAAGGGAAGGATGAACCTACACAAAACATACATAAGCACAGGTGAGTCCTTAGTGCCAGCTGGATGTTGTGGAATACATGTATATGGTACCAGGATACCACTATGTTTTCTATTACTGTAGCCAAACCAACCAAGCTGGCAAAGATATATCAGCTACAGACTGAATCTCAAAGAACTGATGATAATGGCAAGAGATAATGGATAATGGCAAGAAGTATGCTTTTGTCAGGCCACCTCTACACTACAGTCAAAGAATAACCCATTGGTAGAAGAAAGATTTGTTGCTAACTTTTCTTTTTTAATCTTAGATTTTGCTTTGAAGCATGCTAAAATCAGTAAGCTTCTCTCCTCCAGTTTTATCCAAAGCTTCATAAGTAATAACTCATCAAAGAGTTTAGTGTGAGCTGGAGATGGGTGTATTAGATCCCCTCATTTTCCTTCTCTTTAAGGAAAAATCACTAAATTACACAGCAGGTTTTTTGTTGCTGAGGTTTTTTGTTGTTTTTTTTTTTTGTNTTTAACTCTGAACTGTCAGTGTAGTGAGAAAGACTTACCAAAACCACCAGACTCACATTCCATGTTAGTTTCTTCTGGTTTCTCCTCCAGCATAATCTTCACTTCAGTGGTTCTTACTGCACATTAAGAATTAGAAGAGGGTAGAACATAGGAAAGGTATCTTCCTGTGCAGAATATATTCTGACATCCCTCAAAAGACCTTGATTTTAGGCTCATTTTGACAAAACCATGATAGCTATTTCTGGCAATCGTTTTGTCCATACTTTTCATTTTTGTATTGAAACTCAGGAGATTTTGAAAGGAGGTGGGTTTGATAAACACATTTGTTTCTGCATCAAGGAACCCGATCAATCTGGATAACATTCCAAAACCTACAGCTGTACTTGTCTTTGGGCTCATTATTTCTGCTGAGAAATGGAAATGAAGTAGTCTCATACTTGCTCTTCAGAAATCCATCAAGAACTTTGTACCTTTTGATGGCTATGAAATCTGTTAGTGATGCATATGTTTTGCTTAAAACTAGGGAACACAATCTTAGCTAAGGCCTGTAGTCCCTTTTGTCCTACTAATAGTATTGATGATAACTAGTACATTTCATTATTGATTAAAGGATACTAAAAATCTTGCAGAACTTAAGAGGACACGTGAAGTTCTACCTCACTGTCAATATTCTTTTTCTTTCAGTTTGCTTATCAACATTATAAGAGAAGGCATATAATTCTACCTAAAGATCTTCAGAATTGTGTTTGCCTCTCCTGACTTTCTTTACCAATTATTCAAGCTAAACACTAAGATATAGCGAAGTAGGCCTTTCTAAACAGAATGAGCCCCTTCTCCCTCTTTGCATCTCCACCCTCTTCAACGTTTTCCCTTTCTCTCTTTAAATATTGGGCATTTTTCTCTTTGCCTGAGTGATGGTAATAAAATCCTATTAGGACAATGTAAATAATGTATTTTTAGAAATTGCACCACTGAAGGAGTTGAAAGCACTAGCAAGACAAGATTTGTGTTAGGAATCACTGTTAGCTGCCTGAAGGTAGTCTAATATTTAATGAAATGTTCACAGTACTTAAAAGAATGTCATGCTCCTATGTAATCTGCCTACTTACATTTTCTCCATCATTTCTTTTTCAGAAGTAGAAAACATGAGGCTTCAGCAAGGAGCTTGCACAAGTTCATGAACCTGTAGCACTGTCATTGTCTGATCTCTTTCTTTATTAACATGTTTTAGATCTTGATTAACTCTTGTTGGTATGCTTGTGTTTGTGACATCTGTTTTGTTTCAGCTGTCTTGGGAAGGAAATGAAGAACACTTTTATTGTTGAATTGACTGCCTTTAGCATCTATCGGTATGATTCATTTTTCAGTTGAAATATTGTTTTGGAATGTGGTAACATGATACTCCCTGCAAGTCTCAAATTATTCCTACAACGATAGTCAAAAAACTGAGACACCTAATTTTGAAGCACAGTCATATAACCAGGTCACAAGTGTAATTCAGTGCTCTGTATATAATGCTTTTCCCTGGTTATTCAGACGATGAAAGAAGTGCTAGGAATGTCTGAATTGTTTAGCAAGTGTGTTTTTTATTATACACAAAATTGAAAAGTGAAGATGAGAAAGGTCCCTGCAAACTGATATACTACCTGGTCTGGCCAGGAAAAAGTCATCCATCCTTCGTGGAGAGCTGGTTTATTAACAGGAATTATATTTTTATTCAATCCTACGTGAACCTTCACAGCTGGAGTTTCCTCCACAATCTAATACTTAGCTTCATTTTGTAAGGAATGTCCAAAACATAGACAGACTATGCAGACATACATTCAAACTCTCCTCCCCATGGTGCCTATCCTCACCTCTGATTTTCCCCAGTGACATAATAAGCCAGCTGCGTAAGTGAGTCAGAAAAAAAAAGTCCTAATCCTTGCTACAGAAACTGATGTAGGAAAGGAGAGTTAAGGCAAATTTTGTTGGGTTTACTGTTATTAAAGAAGAAAAAAAAAAACAAACAGGTAAATTGATTGGAATTTGCACCTTTCTGGGCTGCAACAACAATCTGTTCAACATACTTCAAGATCACAGCTACTCAGACTCACTGAACATCAAGCTATCACCCAAGCTGTTACAAAACTGCCATTGATTTAAATTCTCCTTTTAAACTCTCCTCTGACTACAACTTTTTAGGATTCAAATCTCCCCCACTAAGATCACTGAATGGAATTTGAGAATGGTCAGCAATACTATTTTAAAATTCAGGTGCCTTGTTATTTGGGACAGAAGAGAACAGGAAGAGCATTTTATCTGAAACCACTTCAGAATCCAGATCACTCTTCAGCTCAGGCTGTCTGAAAAATGAAGACAAATTAAAGAAAATAGAAAGTGATTTCCTGTTCCCTGTGTGCAGAATTACTTGACCAGTATCATGAAAACTATAACAGTCATAACTGCTGAAGTCATTAAATAAACCTTTTCCAACCTGAAGAGATCTTGTTTACTACATCTCATTAATACTTAAGATGCGGAACTGAACTCTTATTTTTGATGAACATTCCTATGCCAAATTTCGGATTATGACTTACAGAATGTGTTTCTTAAATTAACATATAGAGCAGAGTAAATTAGTCTTCTGCTAAGATCTGATTCTTTGTGTATGATGGCAGATTTTCTGTTTTTATTTAAGGGGTACAACTAAGAATCAACACATTTATTACAAGAACTTAAAAATTGGAAAAAAAAAAAGAAAAACAAAGAAATGAAAGCTTTGAACAGTAGCTCTATCATAAGTGTAATTAGTTCTAATTGTCTAGAATTGTTAATAAAAATTTCATCTGAGAACATGAAGATTCATCAATATTATTTTTGTCTGTATAATGGTGGTAGAATTGATGGTTAATAGAAGTTAAACTCAGCATTTATTTTCTTTATGTTGCTAAGTGAAACCAACACTGAGTCTAAATTCAAGCCTCTGGATGCTACCTTGCATGGGTGTACATGTAGGACAGCAGCAGGATTATCCCTCCAGCCAGTTTCAGTCCATAGAAACATAGTCCTTCTCTAATCCCATGACAAATACCAACAGCACAACTTGCTCTTTTGTCTTGTGGCTACACCAGACCTCATTTTGTGGTAGCACAAGTAAATGATGGTGAGTGAATGATGGTGACTGAATGACTGTTGTGGCTGAGACCTGACTCAGATTGCTGAACTGTATCTACAATGTTAGGTAGAGCAGTGTCACACACAGGAGCCTACACCTAATATCCTTGCAGCAGAAAAATGAGGAATTACTTACCTGCTTGTCTGGAAATTTCTTTTGCTTCTGCCATTCAAGCAGACTGTTTCTTCAAGGCCACAGTAAGGTAATCATGAACACAGCTGCACTCTTGAGCAGATCATTTTTGCTGTTGTGTTCAGTTCACACTGAGATAAAACCATTTTGTTGTTGTTGTTGGCAGGTACACTGGTGTTTGAACTTGTGGGGTAAGCACCCCCATCTTATTCTATCAAATAACAGAGGACATTGGCCCCAGACTATGCTCTGCAATGTTTTTAGATACTACGCTCCCTTTAAAAGGAACAGAAGAAAAACAAAACAAAACAGAAAACATTCCCTATCTATTGTTTTAGGGGCTCATAATCAGTTTTTCTGCATTGTGTAGATGTGTATCAGTGGAAAGAATGTGGAAGGGCTGCAGGCTGTCCTCTCCTCCTCCCAGTTTCCACTTAAAGATGGACAAATCTGTTTCCTATTTTCTGCACAATAGGGATGTAACTTTTAGCTTTGGGGAAGAAAAAGAAGAAAAGGCACAAAGCAAAGTGCATAAGTTCATGTAACAAACCTCAGCACGAGAGACTGGAGAAATTAGAAAATTCAATAGGAGATGCATAATGAAATAAAATTTGCCAGATGTGAAGTTAAAGAAGTGGGAATCCAGGTACTTGCAAGTCTGCTCTTTTTTTCTAGTACTCATTTCCTGGGTGCCTTTGAGTAAATGAAAGCCTCTCTACCTGGCCGTAGTATTTCCAGTTTCTGATTTTGCAAGGCACATACATTTATTGTTGTCTCAGATTATTGAAGAGAAGGCAATAGCCCATTTGTCTGTTTGTGCTCCCAGTTATATAGAGGAAGCACTTTTTTTCTCCCACCTTTTGCTTCCTGTTTCTATGTAACTCCAAGAAAAGCCTTGATCTAAGTAAGAGTGCATGTTGTCAGACTGCAGCTCAGGGATTCGGACAACTTGCTACAGTTCCTAACGCCATCTTCTTGGAGATTACTCATGGTGACTCCCACATCTATCTTGGGTTCAGCAGGCTCGTAGATATGTGTACAGTTGGTGAGCAATTACCTACCTCTCAGATTAAACAGAAGGTGAGGTTATCTATTTCCGATATGAGATATGCAGGAAAAGACAATTTGTGAAGGCAATTAGTCATCCAAGGGGAGCTAACCCTTTCCTTCTAACTTAATTTGCTTTTATGACAAGGTTACCTATCTATTTGACCAAGGGAAGCCAGTAAATGCAATCTTTTAGGTTTTGTGTGTCCCTTCTAACTCAGAATATTATATGATTCTATGATTCTCTCCAAAATAACCAGGAATAGAGCAACTAGAGTATCCAGTTGCCAGCCAAGTAAGGCTCCGAGCAAAGCTCCCACTAGCAGTAGAACTGTAAGCCTTGAGAAAAATAGTTACCTTCTGCAATTAAGGATCTCTAATGCATTTAGGAGAAGGAGAGTATTGTATACATTGCTTGTGAGCAAACAGCTATCAGAGAATTCACTGAATTTGTAGCATCTATCTCTTCTCCTGTTGAAACAATCCATCAAATGTGGACTAAATGCTGTGTCTACAGAACTTAAGTGAACTTTCTTTCCACTAGAGTAGATAAAATATCCCTTGCTCTACCTTCAAAGAAGGTCTAAAGTCACCTGCTTCTGTTTGCCTGTGTTAGGTTAGGAAAGAAGTAAAGTAGCAGTAGGGAGGTACAATAAGTCTGGGTAAGAAAATGAAGATCTAAGACAATTACAGATAAGGATTTCAGTTCAGAAACAGAAAGTTCAGCTTCCCAGGAGCCAAGTAACAACAACAAAAAGTATAAAACAAAACAAAACAAACAACAACACCAAAAAAAAATCAAATAAACAAGCAACAAAAAGCTGTCTTTATAATTGCAATGATGTTTCTGAATTACTCATCATTCCCAGGCCCTCGGATCCAAGGCCTTCACATACATGCAGTAATTTTTACAGATGCCATTCTTTTGATGTCTGAACTGTGAACTGAAACAAACAAACAAAACAAAACAAAAAAAAGCTGAAACAGAAGGATTTGTGACTCTGTGTTTTGGAAATATCAATATCAGTGTTTTCTAAAAGAATCTGGTTTGGTGGCTTTTCAAAATCAGAATACAGAGAACAATAGAAACTTTAAAAATAACCTCTCAAACAAGAGAATGTTGGAGGATATTAATATTCCAAATCAAACAGTGACCAGTAATCCTTTTCTACAAATATGCACACATATGTTTAACTTCCAGCTACAAACCTTACATCCCTCATCATTAAAGGGGGAAAAAAATTCAAAGATGAGCTGCAGAGCTCTGCGATACTAAACCAAATCTCCCAGGAAGAGGTGTAAAAATGTCAGGATGACTTGTAAAGTCATGCACTTGCAGCTACAGGCATATTGCTCACACAGTTTTATATTAGGGGACATTTATTTCTGTCTACAAGCTTAAATCTATGATCTACAAACTATCTGCTGGCTTACTGATTCTGCTATCATCTCACACTGTTGGACAGAACTGATTACATCTGTCCTTGCAGCTAACATTTGGTACAAGGTAGAAAGGAAAAGCAAGGGGAAGAGAGAACAGCCAGAATAACAGTTCTCAAATATATTCAGTGCTTCACATCCCACTGTCACCTACTTAAGGGAAGATACTGAGACACATTATCAAAATATAGATACTTCTGGAGCTAAATATGTATTTGTACCTGGAATAAGAAAGACCAGAGCTTGTTAGAATATCATTAGTTCTGTTAGCAAAGAAATGAATATGTTATATACACGCATTAACAGCAGTAGGCAGGTAATCATATCCTGTTTCTAGAAAACATAATCCTCAGGTTGCTGGCTAATGATGTCAGTCACAAAAATGCCAAATTCTAGATCCAAAATATTAGTCTGAATCACGTAAGACTGTTGGAGTTGTTCAGGTTGGATGGGTCTACAGAAGCCAAAACAAAATTCAGAGCTATCTTTTTAATCTTACTATTTCATTTTAAAATCTTTTCTCTGTTCTCCTATAATCCTTAACAAATAGAAATAACTCTCCATCTACTACGAGTCCTCAGCCTTTTGTCCACCATAAGAGAAAAATCCAGCTGGACTGGTCTTGGTGAGAAAACTTCTACTTTCCTATAACTTCTGCAGAATGCTGTATCCCAAAGTTCAAACTTCTCAAATGAGAATCAAGTACCTCATGCAGTTTCTTGTCAAGCAATTGGATGGTTTGGTGGTAAATACAGAACAGACTAAGCCACAGCCGGAAGTTCCTCTGCCAATCACTGCTGTTAATTTTTGTTAGCTACTCATTAGATGGCAAATTGACTACAGATACTAAGCAGGAAGTGTTTCACCTGATTTCCACATGTATGCACCTAGAGCCTTGTAAGATTATAGACAGAAGGGGCTGAAGAAGAAAGAGAGCAGCTCTGAAAGTCCCCTTGTCCTTTGGTATGCCTGCTGTAAACTAATATGGCTGAAAATGTAATATTCGTGTATCAATATCAACACTTGAACATGAAAATATGAGACTCAACACCTTGAAATTATGAGTCCACATCCAATATTTACCTATTTTTAAAATTAACAACCTTGGCAACATCTCTTACAAAAATCACTACCCACTTTAAAAGATCCCTTGTGAGAGGGAACTGCAGTTTCACCACAGGGAAATACTGAAGCTGCAGTGAAACTGCAGGGAGCTGGATTTTCTTGTTTTTTGTATTGTTTTTGTTTGTTTGTTTTTCCCAAAACAAATGATTCCTGTCAAGATTCTTTTTTTCCTCTCTGAGAATGGCTTTTTTTTTTTTCCTTAATTATGATTGCATTCCTACTGTGAAAGGCTCTGATTTTTAAAGAAACGAAGTTATTAGATTTCAGATGTAGAGGGAGGTTACATGAAAGAGGGAATTCCCAATTTAAGAAAGTGTGTATATATGTATATAAGTATCTTTCTCATATAGCTACATAGATATCTGATTTTCATCATCTTTGTGGAAGATTATTCTAGGGTAAACTGGCTAGAGACCAGACTTGAAGCAGCTAAAATAGGTAAACTGATGAGGAACAAGGGAAAACTAAAATGAAAGGGTGGAGCAAGAATTGGACTCTCTTCAGAGCTACGTACATGTGCAAGGCCACACACATTCATAGTTTGGGGCTCAAAAATCGTGAAGATGTAAAGCTGTACCGTCCTTTCTCAAAGGCCTCATCAAGCAGCTCTGCTTGCAGGTGGTGGAACACCTCCAGATGGTGCTAAGAGCAGCTCTGAGCACACCCGAATCACCTCTTCTCCACTAGCACTCCCAGAGAGCAGCTGACAGCCATTTGGTGCTGCTTGTTACCACAAAGTACTTCAGAGGATTCAATGCTTTGTTGCAACACTTATAAATGTCAAAAACATTGAGCCGAAAGACTCAATGGAGCTCACAATCCTCGGCCAGTCCTTCACAGGCAAAATAGTCTTCTTAGCGCTACCATTAATAATAATAATATTCTTAGTTTGTCTGAGACAGCGGGAAAAGGGCATTTAAGAAATCCTTTAAAAGAGATGAGAAAGAACAAAGCCGGCTGCTGGCAGCAGCGGTCAGCAACAAAGGGCTCAGGGTGGAGGTAGGGGTCAGAGCCACGTGCAAGGGAGGCGGCTGTGTGCAGGCCTTGTCCCAGGAGATGGGTCTTAGGAGACATCACAAAAAGATTCAAGAATATGGTTTCAGGGTGGGAGAGCAGCAGTAAGGGAGATGGAACTATCATGTTGCATGGGAGAGCCCAGGAGAACCTCAGTGTCTGAAGCAGCGAAGAAGCCCCTGAGTAGGGCAGGCAGAGAAGGCAAGAAAGGAAGCAATGACCATGACAGAAATTTCTTCAACCACGCACAGCTGGGCAGAAAGAAACAGTCCTGTTATACTCTACTTACAGAATACATTGAAATGTGCTAAACTGAGAACCTAAGCTAAACTGGGGAGTGAATCAGAGGTTGCACTATTAAAATGCTCTTGAGAAGCATGGGTACAGTCCTGAGGTGACCTATTCTGCCTATACTGTGGTCCTGTATATCTGCAGGATCTCTCCTGCCAATAATCCGAGCTTACCACAGCACTGAGATTTCCCCAGAAATATTAGGGGTATCATTAACCCTTTGGTTACTCCAAGTCTGAAGCTGGCCTGTCCAAAGACCTTGTGCTCTCTTCCTGTTCATTGTCCTGCCACAGCACACACACACGTGCATGCAGAAGTTTGACTTTCATATCTTCAGAATGGATATTAGGAAACATTTCTTCTCAGAAAGAGTGGTACTGCACTGGCACAGGCTGCCTGCAGAGGTGGCAGAGTCACTGACCCTTGAGGTGTTCAAGAAACATGTGGATGTGGCACCGAGGGACATGGTTTAGGGGGGGCATGGTGGGGATGTGTTGGCAGTTGGACTTAATGTTCTTAGTAGTCTTTCCAACCTTAATAATTCTGTTTCTATGATTCTAGCTCTTTCCTCCTCTCCCCCTAACTGCTCACACCGGTTTTACAGCTCTGCCAGAAGCAGCAGCCCAGTTCCACAGGCAAATAGGCAAATAACACAAGGAAACTCATCCCAGTCAAGGCTTGAGCTTCTTCACTTTTATTCTGTACATTTCCACACAAGTCACAATACAGAAAAAGTGTCCAAAAGGAACAGCAACCAGCTCTTAAACTGAGACAGGGGAGGTTTAGGTTAGATATTAGGAGGAAGTTTTTCACACAGAGGGTGGTGAAGCACTGGAACAAGTTGCCCAAGGAGGTTGTGGATGCCCCATCCCTAGAGGCATTCAAGGCCAGGCTGGATGCGGCTCTGGGCAGCCTGGTCTAGTGGTTGGTGACCCTGCACATAGCAGGGGGGTTGAAACTAGATGATCACTGTGGTCCTTTTCAATCCAGACCATTCTATGATTCTATGATTCTTTCATTGTATACAGATTTGCTCTTTCTCCCAGTTTAAAATCTCCTTGTTTAGCAGCAGCACAGTGATCAAGATACTTTATATAAATAGGAAATGCAAGAAAATGCTTTCTTACTTTGTTACAAAAAAATACTTCCCCTTCCCCTGTCCCCCACCACTGCTGATTATCTGGACCCTGATATTCTGTTAAATGTAGCTGCATTTCATGGGTGCTGCTGCATGCCTCTGATTCCTTTTGCCAGCTGGCAGCCTTATGATGCACAGCTCTGGGGCGTTATGCATGGGGTCAGACAGCATAAAAGAGCCCTTTGTGATGTTATTACAACTCCTGGAACAGATGTGTGTTCAGATAATAGGATATGTACAAATACTGGAACTCTGGATCCTCTTGAAACATTGGCTGAATATGTGCATTTATTATTTGGCTTTATTGCTCTATTCAGGGGTCTAAACACACTATGGAACAGTCCAGATTCTGATCTCCGTCACACCTTATTTCATCTGGAGTGAATTAAGGAGACTGGAATTTGTCCTTTATCCTTCCACTACCACCTCCAGGAAACAACAATTGAGTGTATCCACTCTACAGTCTGATGGAAACAGCCTTTCCATCATCAATCTGTTCATCAACATGCCACCTGATCACAACTCCTTTGATAAACCACCATCTTGGCCTTGTTCCTTTTTGCAGGAGACATCCCCAGCTCTCTAGCTTTTCATTAACTCTTGTCCTTGTTCATCAGTATTAATCTCTCATTTGCTTCATGGCCAGAACAGATGCCAGCATGAGGACCAAAGAGTCTTCTCCCTCAGATGTTTGGCTCCTTCCCCAGAAATATTTTGCATCAACAGACCCCAGTGGTGATTTTTGGGCTGTTGGAAAAGACACTCCCATAGTAGAAAGAGGCAACAGTGAGGGGTATTTTATGAGACAGGCCCTTCCAAATGAAATTCACTGTGCTCAGTGAATTCAATATGATGGTATATAACTGCTTTAAAATTCAAAAAAATATTATCCTCAGGAAGAAGGGCAACTAGTTGAATGCTTTTATTGACTAGAAATTTCACCTGAGGTTAAAAAAAAAAAAACAAAAACAAAAAAACCTGTAAGACAAGATAGTTCAAACACAGAAATCAAGCATGAAAAGTGAGAACTAGCTCATTAGAGACTTGCCATCTTCCAGCACTCTTTACTATCTCAGTTTAAGTCAACTCAACTAAAAAGCATGGGACAGAGCTAGTCCCACCTTCCTTCAATAAACAGCTCTAAATGAAGCACAGTACTAAATGGGAGCAACGTTATGAGGCATGATGAGAAACTGGTGATTGGTTAATATAATGGAAATTTTTGGCCACACAAAGCAAAGCACCTTACCTGTTTGTTGGGGAGGTTGATATCATCCTCATTTTACAGATAAGGAAACTGAGACACACAAGATTAAATGACTTGCCCAACATAGACTCAGTGACAGTGGCAGGAATAAAACCTCAGCCCCCTTACTCATTACCCTCTGCCCTATCCCTTTAACCACAGCAAATCCAGAGAGATATGCTGATTAATTAGAACACACAGCAAGTGTTTTCCATATTCTGTAACACATCATTATACTTGCAAACTGCCAAAAGACAGAAGTATATCATTAAACATAGTGATCAGCTTCTGCATAACCTTTATGTTTTGCTAAAAAAAAAAAAAAAAAAGAGGTCAGTTCTTGCTCAGAATAAATCCCCGCTGAGCTAACAGTGACAGCCTCATAAACCATCTCCAGCCCTTATGTACACTGCATTTTCATTAGCACGCACTTGCAGCTTGGTGAGTATTTGTAGCCATAAGAAAACAATCTTTCCCCACAAAGCATCATGGTTATTCCCAGTGAGAGTCTACAAAGCCATAGCTGTTATAAAAGCTATGCAGAAAGAAGCAAAGTAGCAGTAACAACGGCACAGAGGAAGGCTTGTAGTTTGTAGCAAAATGTTCTGCTCACTGACTCAGAGAGGACACTGAAACCTCCATGGACTGCCAGGTTTGCATGGGAAATGTAGAATGTGAATTCTCAGCTATATAATCACCTAGACTTCTCAAAATCATTCAGAAGTCTCCTGCTTCCATAAAGCTGGCTGCATCCAAAATGACTGGAAGACAGTTTACAGCACGAAATAATACAAGAAAAATAACCTTCATATCTCACATTCACCTTGCAGACCTTTACACAATGAAATGCTGGCGGTTAAACTCCCAGTTCCGTTCCCCAACACACTGCATGCTTGCAGGCCAGTGGCCAAAGCTGGCAACTCCCAAGCCTGACTGGGAAGGGATTTTAACCCTCAATTAGTTTTCAAGTAGGGTTGCAGGGCATTGAGCATATGCAACTGCCCCAGCACTAGGAAGAGAAACACACTTGATGATCATAGTTTGGAAGAGCCCTCACAAATTGAGGGTTTGTCAATGTCCATATGTATTTTACACCCTTCCTGGCTCATAGTGGAATGCTGAGAATATGTAGCCTCCAAAGAGGTGCCACTTTTTGCCAGTAAGGTGATATATGGTTTTTTTCTGCACATAAGGCAACCCCCTTCCCCTAGATCTGTGAGGTGCAGCACTAAGCCAAAGAGAGGCAAAACTCCCAAGGGCTGCTCACTGCTTTGAAGGCTCAGCCACTTATTTTCTTTTCTCCCAAAGCTGCTGTGTGATCAAAGGAGGCAGATGGAAGAGAATCACTCTGGAGTGACAAGTAAATGGAACAAAAAAACCTGATAAGGCCCTGCCATCTCCCCATGATTTTTTCTGAGCAGAAAGCAGTGTGGCAGCAGGGCTGGCCACTTCACACCAGAGAACAGCACACTCACTTGCCAATTGGAAGCAGCTGCCACTTCTTGCAAGCGCGTCACAGAGCAGCACGGTCACATTTGCCCCGCAAAAATTATTTAACAGAAGAAATGGTGAAGAGGAGGAACGTGAGAGTAGAGCAAAAAAGAAAAATAAAAATAAAAATAAAAAAAAATAAAGAAGAAGAAGAAAAAAAAAACCAGACCAAAACCAACAACAACAAAGAAAGACAACTATTTTTTTCCCTATTAATATTAATACTAAGTTTGGGAAGGCTGTAAGCAACCGCTTACATGCAAAATGCCCAAGTCCATTAGGCTTCCCATTTGCTTAATCCTGAGACATTACAGTTACCCCCAGAAGTGCCCTTAGTGCTGCATGTCCCAGTACAGCAAAATTTTAATATTCCTACCTATGGCTGGGTATGGTCAGAGGACATCCAGCCATCTGTAATGCTGGTCAAGCAGAAGTATCCCAGAGGCAAATCACGGAACAGAATTTTGACCTTTCCAGTCAAAAATCAAGGCAGCGTGAACTAAGGAAGAAAATTGATCAGAAAGTAAAGACTTTTCACTCTTTCCAGTGAAAAAGGACTGAAAATGACAGGGAAAAAAAAATAAAAGGAAGGAAAAGCAAAGAGCATTCAAGATGATTCTAAATCAGATTTAAATAAAATTATGTTCCATTTCCTTCCTGCCATTAGCAGCCAGCAAGCTCACGTCTCTTCTCAGATTGATGTGAGCGTACTGCTATCATGTGCCAAGGGGATAGGGACACTATTACAATAGTGGCAAGACCACATGAGAAAACTCAAAGCTGCACCCAACTCCTATTAGAACAAACATGTCAGTAATAGTTCTCCCCTTCTGATAAAAAAAAAAAAAAAAAAAAAAAAAAAGCAATGGTTCTGGAAAAAGGGCCAAGCTGGGGGACAGGAGAGGGAAGACAGTAATTTGCTTTGTGGCCTGTAGCAATCATGTCTTCTGATGTGACTTTCTTACCAATCATTTGGAAAGAAAACCTCTGGCAGCCCCAAAAGTGGATATATATAATAATTGTGATAAATTACTCATTACTGTGATTTTCAACAATTAGCATTGCAGCTCTCTGCTCAGAAAATAGCAATGCTTACAGAATCCATTCTGTAGAATCCGCGTTCCTGGGATCCAGCTTAGCTTTACTTTTCTAACCTTGCCTCCTTTCATTTTCTGTGTGAATGTCATATAGGATTTTTTTTTTTTTTTTACAATCCTACATAAGTGGGACTATCCATTAGAGCCCAATTAACCAAGTTGAAATTGCTCATGTCTGTTGAATCAAGCTCAAGAGCTTCTTGAGTTTCTTCTCCATACCTACAAAACTAACTAGTTCCTACAGTTCCTAGACAAGACCTGTATTTCTGAATACTTGTAAGAGCAAGAACTGCACTCTCCCTCTGCCACATGTTGAGGAAAAAAAGTGATAATTGAAGGTCATTAAGACAGTTGGAACCAGAAGGCCATTTCCCTCATTAAAATAAAGGGTAAGGCTAAGTAATGAATTGCTGCGTGGTTCATGCATTAGTACTTAGCTAATTGCTGTAGCACTTGTCATGATGGAGCGCCGGATTGCAACCATGCACACTTTGCTGAGTGGTAGGTTACACGTCAAGCATACTCCTAGACAGGGACTAATTGAAGAGCCAGGTGTTACACTTTGCCAGCAAAAAGAAGCTGGCTCTAGATGAAGCAATTACATATGTAGTTCTATACTGCTAAAACAAATGGTGCTTATTTCTTGCACGTCAGAGCATATTGGGGAACTCTGAAATATCATTCCCTTATCAGCATTCTGTTTCTAGTAGATGAGGGCAAAATAGTATCAAGCAAATTACTGAAGAAAGCCTCTCATCTGTCCTCTTGGTATTCACCTTCTTGTATGTATGTTTCAATAGAATCACTGCTGATTTAGGATCCCAAAATCTCCTCCATAAAAGGGAAACAGGAGCATAAGCTAGACTGTTTTTAAAGGGCTAAGCATAGAATTCTTTCCAGAATTATAGACGTGTTTATGTTGAAACAATTGCTTTTGTTACAAAGCATCCCACTGCTTAGTTTTCTTAGTAGCCATGTGTTACATCAGAACGAGGAGTTTTTAAAATGAGAGGCTTGTCTTTCCCACTCAGGGTAACTGAATACATGTGTACTGCATAGGATAGATTGTCTTAAAAAAAAAAAAAAAAAAAAAACACCTGAGAAACAAGAAACTGCAGCTGAAACTGGAATGTGGCACCCTATAAATAAGGCAGGAGACAAGATGCACTCTGATGGCTGAATACAGTAAGGTTATTCAGCTCTAAGCCTGCCTAATCACTGAAGTCAAATGTAATGAATTTACTGGCATGATCAAGGCCTGAGGGAGGAATTTTCCCCCTTTGCAGTAGCAGCACCATACACAGGCCAGGAAATCCCTTGGCCAAGGTGGGGGCCATTGCTGCAGTGCACATGTAGAGGGGACAAGAGAACACTGCTCTCTGTAGGTACAGTCATGGGCAGGGGTGCTGGAAATGTGCTAGAGAGAGAGGGAGGCCCCTGAGCTCTGGTACTGACAGAGGACATTGGGTAAGGCAGTCAGGAGAAGCATGGTGCCACGGCACAACTTGGAGTACACTTAGCCACAGTCCCTCCTTTGCCTGCTGGGTACAGAAGTGAGAATCCAGGTACTTAGCCTACTTTGGGGCAGGCTATGCCAAGCTCCTGCAGTTTATGGGCACTGGTAACTCCTCAGCAAAGGCTGAAACATCCTGGCCCCTCTAAGTATTCTGTTTGCCCCAGGAGCTGGGTGTAGGGCTGGGTTATAACTACTCCTGAAGCATTTCCACAGTGCAGTCATGAGCTGCCCTTCCAAAGGGAGTTAAAGCACTGATGCTAGAGACACATCCTATGCATAAAATTCTGGTCTTCATCAATATGCTAGCAAGTCACTTTTGGCACATTACTGAGTCTCCATTGCAATCAACTGATCTTGGCAGGCAGCTCCTGGGATTTTAAAGCTGTAGCTATCCATCACTAAGAAAAATAGTTGCCTGCTCTGTTGCTAAGAAAGCAAAATGAAAAGATGAGTACCGACACAGCAAATCCTGTAATACTATATCCTGTAGCCAGACAGGTATCCAGAAAGGCACACTTATATAATAAGCTGCTAAGAGAACCACTGAAATAACTAAATATACTCACACTTGAGGCTTTAGATTAATTAGGAAACAAACAACCAATGTCGTTTTGGCCCAGATTTCAAAAGGAAAATAAAGAAAGAAAATCATGTCTGATAATGGAAAAGAACAGATATAGTGGAGAAAGAAATGTTAATTTCAATATAGTAGTAGAGTTCTTATACAGAAGCTTAAACACTATTCTTGCAAAGTACTTCTCTATGGACATTAGTCTGATGCGAAAGATGCAAAAAATGGAGGAAAGAAAATGACACACCTCAGATGCATCAGCATGAGGAACTGCTTCCTTCTTGGAATATATGAAGCGCAAGGACATAATTGCCTTTGGAGTGTTTTCAAAGTATCTGTACTTCCAGCATATTCACATATTTCTTGTGTATCATTAAACACCAGCAAACTTTAGATTATCAATGCACCTTGTCCATTTCATAGCTTTTACCAAGAATCAGATCTTCTCAACATGTTTTTGACAAACTGAAAGGGTCAGCACATAATTGCACCCCACAGCAGGCATCTGGTACAGCTTGAAAGGAAAACAGTCATCTTCAAACCGTGAGGTTGTGTGCTAGTGATTTTCATTAACATGCATGCTACTGTCACAGCAAAAAAAAAAAAAAAAAAAAAAAAAAAAAAAAAAAAAAAAAAAAAAAAAAAAAAAAAAAGGCAAAAATGAGCAAAAGAGGACATTAAATCCTGCTTAAAGAGTATTCCACTGCCATACCAGAAAAAATAAAACACAACTATTCATCCGCAAAGTGTCAGCTCTGCAAATACAACTGGGAAGATCAATGGCAACAAAATATAAATTTTGTTCTATTTTATTTTCTTTATGTCTACGGTACTTCTAGAAGACAATCCTTATGTAGCAGAATCCAGGCTACAGCACGAGTTGATACTGCTGGGGAAAAGTGAAGTGATAGTTGTCATTAAAAACACCTACAGATATCTGAAAATGTAAAACCACAGAAAAGTCTTCATGTGAAATAGTGAAAGAGTCACTGGAGTCTGAGGCCAATTCTGTGAGCCAATGCAAAATTTGCCTTGCACTCCTCCTGTCTTGCATGAGTCATTCAGCCTTACACCTCACAATACTGAAGGGTGCTATAATTAGTGAGAAAGATATGACACCATCGTGCCTTGGAAAACACAGAATGATATCTCTAGCATTGAAGCATGAAACAATAAAAGTAACTGATGCTATTAAATAACAAAAGTAAGTTTATTTTATCAATGTTATAAATATTTTATTTCCCTCCATTTAACTCCAGAATGAGATAGCAAACCGGTACAATGGAACAATTCAGGAGCTCCTCAGTTCTACTGAAAAGGGTCCCCTTTAATAACAAAATAAAATGGAAAATGAGATTTTGCCAGTCCATCAACCTCAGCATCTGAGCATCCCTAGGTACCTTATTATTCAAATGGCATAGAATGGCAGTCCTAAAAGTGTGCACGAGTCTATATATATGCATACTAATATTTATAAATATACATATATATAGCAATATGCACACATATATAGACACACCCACAGAATAGACACTTCTAGTAAATCAAAATGTTTCATGTGTAATCTAAGTGGGCTTCCAGCAGGCTCTACACAGTGCAGGAACAAATGATACTGTACTAAGCTAGACCCCAAGTACTCAAGAGATTCAATATGTGTGTGCTACCTTTAACAGCTGAGGTCTGCCTGCTTCTAGTGGGTGTCCAAAATTGGGAATCTCACAGCATGGGGGAAGCAATAGGAATTATCCTGCTGTATCCTCGCCCCAAACTTCATCCCTCAGTGAACCAAGCTCTGATATCCCTGGCTGTGCGTGAGCCATCACAAAAAATAATACACATGCTCTTTTATCTACATACAATACATCACCAGTATCTAATGCATTACTTGTGCAGTGCTTTGGACACCTTGAATGTTAAAAGGCACTACATCCAGCCAGCTCCTGTCCTAACTCCAGCACTGGGGTTTATTTCCATCACACAGTAAGTGCCTCCTACTGCGTACACAGAGCAGTAAGCTTTCTAGAGGCACAAATGTCTCGCTCTGATCATAGCATCACACTCCTGCTGCTAGGGAAAAAAGCAGGCCAGGTTCTCCCGTGTGTGCTCCAGCTACTTTGAGCAGTCCAAATGGCAGAAAGGAGCTAAGGAAATCTGTCTACTCCAGAGCAAGCCCCTTCTGTGAACAGCGCACAACCCCTGGGCACAAGAGACATCACCAAGGGGAGCACTACAGGAGATGAAGAGGGACCAGGCCCAGTCCTGTATAATAATTCATATGTGGCTTCTGGAGGCTACCTGTGATCAGAGCAAGCCTTTATTGTTCCACCTTCTTGTGACTTAAGGATGAGGGAGCTGCAAGGTGCTCACTGAGTATCCTGCGCTCAGGCCCCCATTTGGCCTCAGCACAGGACAAAATCCAGTCCCTGGTATCATTGAAGCTCTCTCTGTTTCTCACGTCAGTAAAACAGCAAAAAGATACAACTGATACTAGCATCATTCATATTTTAAGTCAAATATATAGAAATATTACAGTATAGTCTTTCCTCACAGTTAGAAAATGATGCAATGCCTACCATGAAACCATACTGTGAGGGTGAGGGTCTTCCATATGGAAGTTTCACATACACCAAAATAATACTCTGATTTTTTATTTTAACCATCGCCAAATTTGGTTCCAATATATACACCTTCACCATAAGCCCCTGCGTTATTGTCAAGGGAAGGAATTTGGCTTTCATATTTTATTTCTCAAACTAGAGAAGTAAAGATAGAAAAAAAGACAAAATACATTTCATGTCGCCATTGATCAATCGATTACAAATATATATAGTTTCCTTCCAGAGGAAGAAATACTGAAGAAATATTTCACTCATATCAAATAAACTTTTGAAAACAGAAAAAATAAAATAACATACATATATTTAGCTTTTCTTTTTTCTGCCACAACAATCACTCAAAAAGGAAGGAAAAGGAAGGAGGGAGGAAAGGAGGGAAGGAAGGAGAAAAGGAGAGAAGGAAGAAGGGAAGGAAGGAGGGACAGAAGGGACGGAGGGAAGGAAGGAGGGAGAAAAGAAGGGAGGAAAAGAAAGAGGGAAGGAAAAGATAAACTTAAAAAGAATAAAGAAAGGATTTTCATTCATTTAATTTCCACAACTTCTACTGAGGAAGTAAAACTTATCTGAATAATGACCTGAGTTTTTTCCATGGTTTCCAAACTGCATGTAATCTTGATGATTGACATCTACCAAAGACCTATCCCTAGAAATGCATTTGAAACCAATCACTACATGATCTTTCAAAACAAACAGCAAAGCAAAATTCAAAAATCTATTGCAAGAATTACGCCAAAAGTGGGCCATGAGTGTCTTCATAACAACTGGGCAAAGTGGAAGCTCTGCTATTTCTGGCAGCTGAATTGTCTTCAGTGATAGAAAATCTGAAGGTGAAAATTTTCTGCATGTCTGTGTGTGTCTGATTTTTCTTCTTTTGTAGTTATAATCTTTGAGGTAAGACAGAGAACAGATGAGTACAGTAGACATGGCAGGCCTTTACAGCAGCTAAGCAAGTTTAAATTTCCAAGCCTATAGTGAGTAATGAGGCAAAGAGCTGATGCTTGTCCTTTTTCTTGGGGAGAGCCTCTCTTTAAAACTTTCTTCCATTCCCCTTGGGGAATCAGGTAGTTTACAGGTTCAGCCAGAGGAAATTTTCCTGTTCCCAATATATGCAGTGCTTGTTCATTTATTCATGGCTGATAGATGACCTCCTAGGTTTCCTTTCCTTGTCACAAAACCCATCTTTCCAGAAGTGGAAAAAAAATTAAAAAAAATTTTAAAAAAGCTATTAGTTTTTAGTCAGGCCTGAATGCTGACAGAAACCGGTCAGTCATTCTAAGTACAACGGTGGTGCAAGAAACCTTAGGGGTAGCTTTCTGCTCTGTCATACAATGCGGCTATATTGGATAACCTTTCTATTCAAATGACTGTCTCATCCGAATACCATAAGCATATATGCAGCAACAATGAGGAGGTTAGTTTTTGTTACTGTTGTAAACTGAACTGTGCACCACATCCTAGAAAACAAGGCAATAGGCAGAATCCTCTCCAAAAGTGAGAAAACTCCCCAGTGACAGAACACTGAGGAAGCAGCTTCCAAAGGGATAGCAAAGGAGGGAACACAGCAGGTAAAAATGTTTTCTTCCTAAGGGCATTCCAGAGCTCCTCAATTTTTTTTGCTACTGCCTGACCATTTGTGAAAACAGAGATAACAGATACTATTTACCAGATGACAAGTGAGAGGAATGGGAGAATTAAAGGTATGCAAGAAATGTAGGGATGGTGGAGGGCCTGGTTAGGTGTTTTAATGTCCCAGTTAGTTTGGTTCCCCCACACTCACTTCTCTCTTTTTTTTTTTTTTTTTTTTTTTAATAAATTGTACAGATGAACATGGGAGAAGTTCATGCTACTTGCTGGAAGCAATTAAGGTAAATTTCCATGGCCCGTGGATTCCACAGACCTTTGAGTGTCCCACCTCATCCATCATGGGCTAACTTATGGAACCTAACCGTTCCGTGGCAAGACTCTGTAGCCCTTAGAAACTGGTGGCATGTCCTCTGATATTTTCCACGAGAGCGAGAGACATGTTGATTCCATCAGCTTCTTCCTCACACGATGCCCAAGTGCTCACGTGCAGCCTTGCTATTTCTGAAGATCCTCTTCTCTGTTTTCAGCCATCAGACTGCTGTTTCCAAATCCTCATGGGGAACCATTTGGTAATTCTGTCGACTCTCCAGATAGGAGGCCAGATCTGGATCACCAGCTTGCTGAGCCCTGTCACGAGGAGTCTTACCCTATAATAAATAAACAGGAAGAAAAATTTTGTGCTAGCATATTTAGAAGACCAGGTGAAAGCACGACCCAGAAGAATTACTACAAGAAGGACAGAAGTGCATCTGGAGAATTTACTTATTTGTACAAAAAATAAAGGTGATGTCAAGTCAAGTGTTTCTAGGACACTTGTGAGGCTCAAAGGAATCTCAAGGTCCTTGTGCAGTTTAAGACAAATCATTCAACCCTGCAAGGACATGTTTTTTGATATATTACACAGAAGGGCTCACATACTGGAAGGAATTGAATTTTCATTCTGAGGCTGCAGTGCCTATGTGAATGAATAGTGCACAATACTGCAGATAACACCTGAAAAGTGCTCTACTCAAGTTTACTGAGAACATGGAGAGAGAGATGCCTAGTTTTTGAGATAAGTTCAATGCAGCTAATTCTATTTCAAGTAAAAAATTTTCAATTTTCAGTGCACTTTGCTACTCTGTTATCTGAGTTACCTTATGATTACTGTGGAATTGGGCCAATAGTCTTGATTGTAAAGAATCGAAAATATTGAAAACACAATAACATATCTCCACAAAACC
Source organism: Pavo muticus (assembly GCA_016647715.1). Taxonomy (NCBI): domain Eukaryota; kingdom Metazoa; phylum Chordata; class Aves; order Galliformes; family Phasianidae; genus Pavo; species Pavo muticus. The sequence continues at coordinate 4,451,838 of JACDJE010000070.1, read as the reverse complement.
ATTCTTGCTCTCTGGATTTCTGGATAGATGAAGATTAACAACTCAGAAGCCACTTATCTAGATTCCAGCTGTTGCAGAAATTATGTTTTACAATATATAGTACTGAAAAAGAGCCTGATCTGAAAAAAGAGATCTGAAAAAGAGATTATCTCTCTCCAGCTTATAGGCTACTCCCTACAGTTTAACATGACAGGAATTGTTATTGTCTTGCTGCACAAAGCTATTTCCAACTCTGGAACCCATTGATCTGAGCATCTCTCAAATACTGATACAGTTTGCTTATATTCAGAAATGCTAGTGGGGCTGATTCTGTACCATGTTCCCAAGCAATTAGATTGTTTTGTTGTTTTTTAGTTTGTTCTGTTTTGTTTTGCAGAATATTCCTAGGTTTTAATTTTTCCCATACATCTTCTTTCTCCAAGCTAACATGGAAAGACAGTTGTGGTTAGTGTCACACTAATGAACACAGGGGCAAGTGAGGACAAAAAAAGATGGTTAGCCATCCTCACAAAGCAAGTCAGCCACAACAATCAAGCCTCATAGACACTGTGCAATCAAAAACTGACGCTCCCCCAGGTGGTCCCTGCCCACAGACCTTTCTTTTGACCACACAAGAGAAGGATGCTGCTGTGCCACGGAGATGCTTCATTCACACCCAACATACCGAATAGTTTGAGGCCAAGCTCTCACTATAGTGAAGATGACCCACACTGGGGACTGAACTAAAGTCCCTTGTACTTGTTTGAATCAATACAGTTTTCTAAGTAAAAATGTGTAAAAAGAGCTGTTCCTGGCACACACAGGGAAGCCTCAATCATGCACACAGCGGGGACGGATGCTGATCAGTCTCGCTTGGCTGAAGTGTTTTATAACTCGTTGACTAGGCTGGGTTACCTTGGAGTCCGTCTTTCTCAGCGAGGCTCCCGCATCCACCAGGAGCTGGCAGATGGCACGATGGCGTTGGCAGGCCGCTTTATGTAACGCTGTCTCACCCCTAGACCAAAGTACAGAAACTAGCAGTGAGACACATCACACACATATACATTTACGAAATAGGAGGTTCAGTGAACAGAACGGGATGATGTATTTCTTCAAGGTTGCTTCTTCCTGGCAGAGGCGGACTTGTGCACTCTCCTCCTTAGCACCTACATCCTTTGACTCAGTAAGAAAGCCTGCAGTGCACAAATAGCAGTTGGAGAACTGAGGAGTGGGAAAGAAACAGGCACAACATTCCCATCCAACCCGCAGTTCTGCTAACTGCTGCAGAGACAAAGCGGACACCTTATATCACAGCAGGCTAAGATGGAACAATATTTTTTCTTCCTGGTTTTTCTCACCTGAATCTTGTTCTCGGAGGTGTGATAGAAAAATCATTCCCATCAAAGCCATGATTGGTACATTTGCTGCCCTGGTTCTGATACCTGACCATCATGGATGCATCAGAGGAGATCTGTGTTTTTGTTTTGTACTTTTGGACTAGTGAGCTACTGAGGAAGCTTGAACACATGTTTTTCAGAACAGAAAGCTGTGTAGTAGGTGCAGGTTTATTGCAAAGTTCTTAATTCAGGGTGGGTCTACTTGTAGCAGGATTCTGAGAATGACTGTACTAATGAGGTTAAAGAAGCCAATTCAGCTTTGACTAGAAATAGGAGGAAAGTAGTTTGATCAGCTTGAAGAGGTGTCTGTAGTACTACTGTCAAACAAGTAGGGCAATTACATGCACTCCAAGATGAAAAATTATAAGAATTACCTGTAATAAGACAGACGTAGTAGAGCATACATTCCCAGAAAGGAATTTCAGTCTCAGCCAATTACAGGGCAAGTTAAATATTAATAGGCAACTTTGTAATCTATCTATCTCTAATGTATAACAGTTAGATTCAGGAGGGGATGATACCTGATTTCACTCTGAGAATCAAAAGAAAAATTCATGCTAGCAGTTATGGCTTGAACTTTTCATTTTCAAGAGGTAGTGATAGGGGAACATTTGTAAAGGAAAGCCCTCATAGCTATATTCACTTGCACTTTTATTTCAGAGTCTCCATTATGCCACTGAACAAGAAGAAGGAGGTAGTCCATATGGACCTCACCACTCCTGGACTGCCCATAAGTACCCCATGCAGAGCTAATAGAGAATGTTGGTAAAGAAGAGGACGTTGTGGGATCGGTAATGATAGGCTTAGCCCCTATGTGAAAGGCTGTTTTGTTTCGCATATATTCTATATGCTTCCCAGAGTTATTTATGGATCAATTATACAAGGACTGGTCCAAAAGTAATGCCTCTTTTTTTTTTTTTTGGCACACAGCATCAAAGGCAGATAGTGGTATGGCAGTAAAGGATGAAGCTTCCTACCAATATCCTGTTACATTCTGTTGCCATGAAACAGATGGCAGCAGTGGGGCAGTCTGACATGGCATCCAGCATGGAAGTGCATATGAAGCAAAGGTGTGTCACTGAATCCCTCCATGTGGAAAAAAATAGCACCCACTGACATTCATTGACACTTGTTGAACATTTATGGAGACCAATCAGTGGATGTGAGCACAGTGAGATGGTGGGTGGTGTTTGACAACAGTAAAAAGAAAGACAAACTACTTTCTGAATGGCCATGGAGATTGCCATGTGTGCAGCATGCAGGTTCTTGTTCATTGCTGATGAAAATACACAGCTAATGGTGGTACCTATGTTGAAAAAATAGTGTTTTGTAGCTGAGAATTTGTTCTATCAGATAGTGTTCTTATGTTCTTTGCATGTGTTGTATTTTCCATGGAAATAAAAAGGAAGCATTACTTTCACAGCAACTTATATATATTATTGTGATACCCTGATAATACAGAGATTTGGAAAGTAAAGGTTTTTTTTAAATAATAACAGAGCTGATTGAGTTTCTAACTACTTGAGAGAAATCTTTGATGGCACAAGTTGTGTCCATTTAGAATAACTAAGGCAGAGCATCCAGCATTGAACAAGAAAACTCTTGTCCTGACTTCTGAAATCAATCTTTCATGTTGATCCTCATTGGCTAGATTCTGGAAACATCAAAGCTCAATGCAGGACTTGTATCCCTCTAGAAAGACTTAGGAGAAACGGGAAGCAATAGAGAGGAGATCCTTTCTGGAGTTCAAGAAACATTTGTTCTAGGCCTGAAAGCTACATACGTATCTGCTGTTTTCAGTTTTGAAGGCACTTCTGTTTGTTTGTTTTTGAAGAGATGGGGCATTTTGAAATACAAGCGAAGTTGGCTAACATAATACAAATACTATGAAGAGCAGACAGGGTAGACTGTACTTACGTTTCACTGTCTGTCATGTCCAGTAATTCAGACGGACCTGCAAAAGTCAGGCAAATATGTTATATAGCATTTGTTTGCATATGCAAATATACATACGCAATATGTAAAAGAAAACAACAGAAAGCTCAGTTAACACAGATTTCTCAAACTTCAAGGTAACATTTGCTTGCACAAACCCTTGCACTAGCAAAATTCTGAATGCACAGTCACTGCTGGAGTCTCAGAGCCAGGGAATAGCAGCTTCTAAATTATACTGGGAATGAATATTCATGGCATTTATTTTCTCACTCTTCACCTTGCTCAATTAAGTGGTTCACATAAGCACAGCACATTGGAAATGCTGATATAATGGAAACCCTGATATACTGCAAGTTAAAATCTATTGTTAGTACTAGAGGGAAAATGTCATTAGGAAGTTGAAATTAGCCAAATTCTGTCCTGAATGACATCCCTGTGCTACTCTATTTAACAGCACTATACAGAATGTAGATCAGGGTGGAATATTCCCAGCAGTCTTTATATTGATATGCAAATCCTGTACTCTACTGGTCAGCAATGATCAGGAAAGTAAGGTTAAGCAAAATAGAAAAGTTCTTTTGTTAAGTCAGACAGAAAAATTCATTTTGTTGATGTGCTTTTGTTCTTGATATTCACTACAGGCAGATGTCTACAGCAGCAAATTCCATTGCTCAATTACAGTGATAGGGAAAAGCTAGGATTTGGATAGCATTTGAAATGAGAAGAACTTTTCCTTTTCCAGTCTGCCTTATTATTCTCCTCTCCACTGCTCTGGAGCATAGTGCCAGATGATATGGGGCATTTAGCAAGGGGAACAGTGAAACTTTACAGGAATTTTGCTTCCTGTGCATGAATATTTCTCTTCATCACACTTTGACTTTCAAATTCAAGAGTCCTCAAGAGCTTATGGCAAATCTCACCTGAAACTGAGGAATTTCACACTATTTACTTACAAAGGCCTACACACAACCCCTCTTCACTTCTTTCACTGAGTATATGTTGAAGTGGATCAGAACAGTCCATCCCTCCCTCACTCCTTTTATAACATATATGTGTAGTATGTCTGGGAGAGCTGGTTGCCATGGCTCCTGGAACTGCAGATAGCTCCTTCCCTTCACTTTCTGCCATCATGAGAAAGAGGTGGTCAAAAGGTAGCATGCCTAGAACCCAGTGCACAGAGTATTGCACACCTACTGCAGCAGTTCTCCAAGCTCATTAGTCACCCTCCTAACTCTCATGCTACACCACACAGCGGTTTCACTTGGCTGTTGTGGGTTTACTGCTCCCCATCCAAAAGAAGCATAATCACAAGCTACGAATTCCTATAATCATAGAAGGATACACGAGTCTAAGCAGAGTTCCCTTGTTGAGAAAAATAATAGCTAAGAATCTAAGAATAAAAAACAACAATAACAACAACAAAAACAGACGAAACCAGACAACCAACAACTAGATGAATAAAAACAACTACACGAATAATATCTCTCAAGACTGAAGAAAATCATGTTATTTCAACAATAAAGTTTTAATAAGCCATTTCCCATGGCTTGCTGCAATACTACCTCCCCCTGAAAGGTACAAGGAATGACCTGCAGTGCTAACTTAGTAATAGTGTGTTTCTGCTCATAGAGGGGACAATGAAGGTTGTGGTGTGATGGTGCAGCAAAGTATCTGAACTGGTTGCATTGGGCATACTCTTACTCTGGTAAGAACAGAAAAAAGAGAGAGAGAAATTAGAAGAGTGTGATCTGAGAGGACACACGGAGAAGAGCTGGAACAGAGTATGTCTGGTGAGAAAGAAAACCAAGGACAAAGGAAAACTGGTCAGGAGGGGAGCCAAGTACTGAGGATTGAGTGAGCAGTCTATGAGTACAAACCTAAACAGGTGCCAGGTACATCCTACCAGTGTACGTGAGAGCTCTCCAACAAACTATTCCAAACAAAACATCCAGTGGGAGCAACCTGACTCCATCCCAGTCAGACTTCAGGCCAGATATTGCAGTTAATCAATTTACAGCATGACATGGTGCCAGGATTCACTCATTTTATTCTCTTTGGCCTATCTCTAAAACGATATGGTCCCAACTCACATTCAATCTGAGTTGTTTCCTTTATTTCTTATTTATTTTGCTTGTGCTTCTCTTAAATCACATCACGCTCTCTTCCTAATTCCCTTTCCCCTCTGTTTTGGACCTCATTTTTACATCAGTCTCCCTGGCGCTGCCAACCGACCATTCCAAATCCCCCTCTTCCCTGGGACAAAAGCTGCACAGATGTGGGAAGGGCTGGCACTGGGAAAGCTAACGGCAATGTCATCCTGACCCAGCAGGGAGGCGGCTGTTTTACTCCAGGACAAGAGGCAAAGAAAGAAAAGGAGACCAAGGCGCAGAGAGAGAGAGGACAAAATAACCCCATAGAAATCCGGAAGGGAAATGCATGAGTGAGATTTCTATCAAGGAAAACAGCAGGGGGGGAAATAAAAACAAAAGATAGAAATGTGTGGAGAGGTGGAGGGAGAAAAAAAAAAAAAGAGAGAGAGAGAGAGAGAGAAAGAGAGATACTTGGGGACTAAAGAATGGCAGGATGGGGACAGGGGGGAGAAAGTTTGCTTGAAAGGAACTGAAAAGCATGACACACTGAGGGGAAGCCCAGCTGAGATCACTTTCTTTCCTTCACATCTCCAATAGACTGTCTGTGTAGAATTATTAGCTTTTTTCCTTCTTTCCTTTTGCCCCCTTTCACTCCACCAAAGCCCCTCTCTAATTTCTCAGGCCAAGCTGGGGACAGGAGGAGGCAAGAGAAGGAGACGCTAGAAAGCAGCTGCCCTTTAGCTCAGTTCATTACAACATAAAAGAGAGGCAAAAGGAGGCATTTCCAAAATATACAGCATCGTGCAGTCCAAAAGGCCTCCAAGCCTGCAACACAACCTGCCCTCTCCAGGGGAGGTGGTTACAGCTACCCACAGGAGACCCACAGTTATTAACCCTTGCCAGTCCCTGGTCCTGTCAGTCCCTCCCTTCATGGAACACTTCCAAAGTGAATTTGTTTTTAACAGTAATGTCTTCCACTAGCAACATTTCTGGGAGTTCATCTGTCAAAATCCCCTTTGGTTAATAATTTAATTAAGGTTTTGATTTACAGGACAAAAATGGATTTGGTTCATTACTGTCAAAGAGGGAATATTTTTAAAATAGTAGTTACTTGCAAAAGTAGAACTATTTCAGGTCTTCCCCCAACTTTGCGCTCTTCATTTCTACCTGCTGTGAAGATTAACGGTGTCTGTTTTGGACTACTAGGGTCTTCTGGCTCTGAATTTCTATTGTAACATGTCGTGTGGTCCAATTATGGGAAGATGCCTTCCATTTTAACTGTCTCTCACTCATGTTAACCTCAAATTTAGTAAACCTAGAAAGTAAAATAGACTATTATATACTTTGTGCCTTCTAGGAAATCTGAGCTGTTTACTACTTAGGTATCTCACAAATGTCCCCCTACAATAAACATTCTGCAAATGAGCTATCAGTGAATGTTAAACTCAATCTCCGACAGACTTTGTCTCCAACATAGAGCTCTGTCACAGCAGAATTTGCTTTCCAAGCAAAACAAACAAACAAAAAAACCCTAATAATAATAACAACAAATGCATTCTCTTGCTTATTAGAGGATGCTATCTAGTGGAGCAAGGACACTGAGGTCGGAGGTCACAAAGATGTTCAGGATGGCATGGACTAACTGTTCCACCAGAAGTTCCTAACACAAACACTTAAGCAATTGTAAGTAGCATTCTTCTGTTGAAAACTGACATTCCCTAAATTAACTACAGAACTCTTGTATGTCTTTTGAGCTTCTAGAGAAGAAAAGAAGAGAAGACATATCTTGGATTGTTTGTCTTCAATAATTGTTATAAACTATAAACAGTTCAGAACTTCCAGATGAAGATTCCAAATCAAGTTTGATTCCAAATACAGGAGATGATTTAGGAGATCCTTTTCTAACTGAGATTCTTAAGCATTCCCTACTGATTGTGTGAAGGAAGTAAACAGTTAACTTTTTTAATGTGTAAGCACACTGGGGTGTGAGATAGCTGACTGCAGCAAAAAACAGATGTGGTTCTGATACCTACTGAGTTTGGCCCTCAGTTTCTTGCTAAGTGTTTCTTAGCCCAGCTACAGACAGATTTAAAAGGTGACCCCTTCAATACAAGAAAAAGACTCTTGATTTATGAAGGCTTCTTGAGCAACATGTAGGTCTGTGTATCTGCCTCTCATGCATAGGAGATGGAGAGAAATTGTTTTGAAGGAACAGCAACCAACACAACCATTCCTGCAGCAGTAAGCAGCTGTTCTAACACCTACTACATTGCAGCTGTTCTAACACCTACTACATTGCTGCTTCAGCTGCTATTCCAGGCTCATGCTAGTCCACTGATAAGTATCATAGCAATCTCTTTGTTTGACTCATCTCTGCTTTTTTCTAACTTGAGAAGAGTTATTTCCCCCCCTTAACATCTGAAATCATTATGATCAAGATCACTGTGTAATCTCTCATATTAATATCCCTGCATATTTGCAGAAAGCATAAAGCCATCAAGGACAGCACAATACCATTTCCTCTTCACAATCCCAGTGCTATGCCTGGGGTGTGTTTGTTGGGGGCAGGGAGGGATTTACCACCCCTGTAACACATTCAATTCACCCCAGTAGCTTCACACCAGATAGCTAACAATCATTTTTTGTTACTGTTGTTCACGGTTTGAACTACAATCAGAAGATTTCCTCTGTGATTAATAATAGATTTCCTGTGCTGTGTGCTGGAGAGTATTTTGCTGTGGAGCTCTTATTAATGTTAACCATCTCTAGTCACGTGTTCTTGATAAACTCTATAACAGACAAACTATGGGGGAATTAGAGGTGAACAAAAGTAATGGCCAGAAGAACAGTAAGACCCATTTTTATCAAGGGTGCCTATCAGCAGAAATGAGAAGCTAGATACAGGGAAAGCCGCCTCAGATATTAGTAGTGTTGGATAGGGTCTCATACACTAATTATTACTGAGAAGATGCCAGGTGCCAGAGAACACAATATAAAAACAAGGACACTATGATGATGATTCAGCAAGAGAGCTTGTTTGTGACTGAGAAGTGCCCACGGTAGAAATGAGATTCATTAATTGCTTGGTGGGAGAAAAGAGGAGGCCCCTATTAGAGCACTGTCCCATGTACTCTCTGATCCCCAGAGAATGTCAAACAAACAATGTATTTGGAGAAGCCCAGAGGACATATGTCTGGAAAGCTGCAAAAGCTTCCTGTCATCCTTGGGGAGAGAGGGGGGAAGAGAGGAACTGAGCTGACATTTGCTCAACCTTCTGGTTTGTCTTTGTCTAACTGTCCGTAATCCCCTACATTTCTCTATTCACTTCAAAAATTCCCATGGATTTCCTGCTCACATCCTCACCAGCTTAAATGATCTCATTTTAAACCCTCATTGAAAGAATGGTAACTGGGTCAGTCTGTAATTTAAGGTATGTGTGCCTAAGAAAAGTCCTGAGAGGCATCCATGAGAGTGAAGTGGCACAGGTCATGTGCACCAGAAGAAACCAGAAAGAGTAAGAAAATTAAGTGAAATTATGTCTATCTACGGAATTTAGAGGCACTGTAATCTATGAGATGATCCAGAGAAGTCAAATAAGAAGTAGATTTAGTGATAGTAAGACTTGCTACAACATGTGAGAAAAGTAGCCAGAATTTGGATACAAGGCCAGCTACGTGCATCTACCAGATGTAGGTATCTCTACACACAAAAAAGACCCTTCCCTTAGCCAAATAACTGGAGCACAGTTCAGCTGCCCACATATGGATATTTTATGATATTTTGAAGGGCAAGCCTTGGTATGAATTTGGAATTACAGGGATGTTTGTCTGGGCTCCTGTTGCCAGTCAGGAAGGATATGAGTCTTCTACAACCCTTGCATGTTACCTATGGACCCATGCAGATGTCACGGATATCCAAGAGCAAATTATGTTGGACAGTTATGTTTAGATAAACAAATGAAGCACACAGGTAACTAATTGTAAACTGGATCACATGCTTGGCTCCAATGACTACTTTGACTACTTTAGGAACTCAGACCTATTGACTATATCACGCTGTATCTAAAAACCTAAACGTTAGGAGCCAAACTGAAGCCAAATCCCACCCCAACTAAAACAAACGCTAATAGATGGATTATTGCCTCCTTGTTTACTGTGTGTAGTGCTTTTTTCTTCCCTCTGTGCAATTTCTGTAGCAACTTTCAGGCATTAGCTAATACGTTATAATTGCCAGAGATAGTCTCTGTGTTTGTGAGCAGCAATGCTGTTGTGGCCTATATAATCTTCCCGCAATCAGTGAACAAGATCACAGTAGTTTGAACAGGCAGAAACTCCTAAATACTGCTAACTCAAACATATGTAAACATGCAAATTCTTACATAGCCCATGTAAGCATGCCCGCAATCCTGTTATTGACAAAGATAAAAAGAGTCTGAAGGAGAAAACCGAGGTGGCAAGATTACAGCATACAAATATAAATATTTTAAATGGATATCATAAATTTTTGTTATCAGGTGGTCTTGAAAAAAAGAGACAAAATATTGGAAGGCTGTGAAGGAAACTAGGCAAATCTAGTCTAGAAACAAACTCATGGCTTCCTAACCAGTGTTATTAAGTACTGAAAAGATATCTACAGTAGGAGGGACTTTCCATTTCTGTTAATGATTTTACACAGATTAGATGCTTTCTACAACACATGCTCTAATAGGAAAACAAATTAATTCCACAGAGTCTCATGCCAGAGGGCAAACTAGAGCATCACACTGGGTCTCCACAGCATCACAACTAGTGAAACTGTGAAAATACCCATTCTCCTCAAAACCCATAATTATTTTAGTTTCTCTTCATCTGGAGCCATCCCTGTCATTGCTGCCACATTCCTAGTCTCCTGCTTATGCCTGCTGCAAGTGGACATCTGACTGGGGGTGATGACAATGAGTGAGGATGCTCCCAGCCATACTGTGCTGTGTGGTTTCACCTGGCTGACACACTTGGCTGCAGTACAGCTCTCTGTAGGTTTACACACTGACTCACCGTGTTCCAGGATATACTTCACAATCTCGCCATGCCCACTCTTGGCAGCGTGGTGCAACAAGGAGCCATGGTCAGGTCCTTGGATTAGCAAATTGGCTCCTTTTTTACAGCATTCTATGAACTACGGAAAAAAACACACACATACCCATAAAGAAGGATAATGCAGGAGAAGCAGAAAAACAGATATGCAGGCAAATCATGTATTAATTTCCGCAGGAGATCAGTACAACAATGCAATGCAATGAAATATAATATTACATTAAAGCCAGCTTTTAGGCCCCAATGAAAAAAAAATCTTAAACTAGAAGCATTGACAATTATATGGGTTAACAAGAGCAGATCGTATTTCCTGAACAATGAGACATTGCTGCTCTATGGGTGGTGAATTATTGCTTGCTATAAATGCTTGCAAAAACACTTCCAGTGAAGCTGTTAGGAAATTTAAAAATATATGTATTTGATAGAAAATTTTGGCTTATCTCCTGAAAATTCCACTTTTTTTAATCAGTAAAGGAAGCATATCCAAAGTAAACACTTTCTGACTAAACCAGAAAACTCTGACTCAAAAATCCACAGGGAGCTGGATTTGAGCTGCCACAGATCTTCCTTCTCACACTCTCCCTCTTATTCAGAGCACTCTGAGGAGGAAGCACTATCCAGGATAAGAACAGACAGGGAACATCCACTGGTCAGTTCTCAGATTTGCTGTAAACTCTGTTTCTGTAATACAGACTATTGCAGAAAAGATGGAGTAGCTAGTGACAGTGGGACATTATTTATGACACATGTCAACTGAAGAAGGACGAGTTTCCTTGTCAAAGCAAACTCAGGCAAAAAGCTTTCAAGAAGCAGAAATGGAACAATATTTTTATGACTGCTTGCTTGAGGAACATTCCCTAGATGCTGCAGCTACCACGCTAGGGGAGAAGGAATGGAAGGTACATCTGCAGGCCAAGGGTTGCCCTAACAGTGCTGTCATTTTTATGAATGGTTCCAAGCTGGCTTTTTGCAGATAATATTGCAATCATTAATCACACTCCTCATTCAAATTCAGGGACATGCTTGCAAACCCCTATTTGGCTACTGAAATACACAGCCTGAATAAGTGTTAGGCATGGAACTTTAGACTTTGAGAACAAGGAATTTTTTTTTTTTACATGGATGTCTTTTCCTACCAAAGCAAGGTACCAAAAATCGACCATACCACAAAGCTATTGGTTTTGAGACATCTATCAGACAGTAAGGCATCAAACTGAGTTTCATTCTACCTGGCCTGTGGCTGCCTAGGAAGGTGTTAAAATGACTCTAACAACTGTAATTGCTTGGCCACCAACATCACTGCAGTAAAACATATTTTATTGTGTAAAGCTGCATCAGAACTACACTGTTGCTTAGTGCTGCATCTGCCAGTACAAGGATCTACTTATTGATAATTGACATAGTGCTCTGTACAGTGTACTATGGACCCTGGTCTGAAAGTTGCTGCCTAACACCAGATCCTATTCACTCAAATTTCACACCTCACCTGACTGATGTACTCCCTAATACTCAGGGTTTCCTGGAAAGGCTGTAAAATGGCATTTGACAGCAGTCCCTACAGCAGTCTGTTCATGTTTTGAGCAGAGGTGTGATATAATTTACAGCATATCAAACCTTCAAGTAGCTGTGGAAATGTGGACACTCAGTGCTCTGTGCTTACCTTCAGCAGATCACCAGCTATGACTGCTTGTAAAAGAGCTGCAAAAGACAAACAGAAAATTAATATTAGGTAGAAAGCATACTGTATATGGCCTCACAGCTGAGAACACATCTCACGGTATGCACAAGGTAAGACAGATGCTTCAATCTGCTTGCATCCTCATATACCATTAAAACTGGTGAGGACCCTGGACTGACATGTTGAGAAGGGAGAAGGAAGACCACACATGTTGTATGAATGCTGTATAGACACTGAACCATTACTTCCAATGCTGCCCTGGAACTGCATGTTTCTGTCTGAAGTTTTGCTTTGTGGCACTTCAAAGAATTTTCAACAGAGGATGGGCCTGACTCCCTGGCACCTAAGCTATAGCTGAGGATATCAGTGCCAAACACAGAGAACCTGAAATTCCCACAGACCTCTCAGACTGTGGGACTGATGGTGGAGTGGTCAGTCAGCATCAAATACACTGAGGGTCCCACATCACAGAAAACAGAGGGGAAAATCAGAGATTTCTTAATATTTATTTGTATTGTAGGAATATCTAGGCCTGCCAGAAGGCAGTGAGTCCCACCAGTTTGGTAGGCAGGGTCAAACACAGCAGGAGCCAGTTCCCACCCTTTTAGCTTCGTAATTTAAATAGACACAGAAGGAAAAAGAGACAAAGAGAGGCTCGGTGAACAAAGAATCACAACAAGGCAGGGAAGAGCTGTGAAGAGAGCCCAGGTCTACTCATTGCCACAACTGTTTGTCCCAAGTCCACTAGAGAGAAAAGGGAAGGCAAGAGCCTGAGACTCCGTACTGTCCTATGTATAGGCTGCACTCAGCAACAGTACTAGTAGACAGTAGTCTTCCTTTTTCCTCCTTCTCACTATTTTAACTTTTATAGTAATAATAAAATTATGAATAATCTTTCTGGGAAAGCAGTTTTTCAGTTTGCATCATAAAAAGCATTAAACATTTGCCTAACTTCATTCTTTTTCAAGAGTGCCAAAGCCCATTTCTGTCTTCAAGTCTAGGCAGTGCAATCAGGTTAAGCATTTGCTGAAGTGCCATCCTTGATATAATGATGCCAAAAGCTCATGTAGGGAGGAACAAGGGAGAAGAAAAACCATACTAAAGACCTGTACCTGCAAAATATCACACAGGAAACTGCACAGTGTGAATTCCATGAGGAGCTTGTTACAACTCCAGAAGTGACATGGCAGAAGAGGAAGAGTATGCAAAGACAACTCAACAACAGTTCCTTTCTTTGAAAACACCTGAACTTCTATACATTTTTCAGTGGTCTCAGTGACACCTAATGCCCTAGACTCAGAGCAATAGGAAAAGCAAAAATTCAGTCCAGCTAAGTTGTCATTCAGGAAAGCAGGAACTGCAACCACAGGTATTTCTTGTAACACTGGATTTAGGGCAGTCCTATAGTGATCACAAGTTAAACTAAGTCCAGTAAATCCTCTGGTGCCTGTGGGGACCAGGGCACTCTGCTTTGAGGAATGGAAGAAGTCAAACACCAGCAAGTAGGATAATGAACTGGAAAAATACATTCATGTCTTTTCTTCAGACTTCATTTTCAGTGGGGTACAGTTATCTTTTTTTCCCCAGCAGTTCTAGTACTGGCTCTGCCCAATTTAATACAAGAACAGAATGTGGCCCTTGTGCCACTCAGTTCATCTTTTTTTTTGTCCTTATTCACAGATTGGATCTCAGAGCTACAGTTAGTGTGTGGGCTGCCGCAGTCTGGGCTTGTGTAACTATTCTGCTCTCCTCACACGTGCAGAAATCAAATGAACTGATGGCACCAGCTTTTCATTGCCATCTACATTCACTATTTTAAGATATGGTTGCCTTAAAATTACTTAAGAGACAGAAATACATTTTCTCATGCAAATTAGAGCTGCTAGTTGAGGTTATAGTTCAGAAAAGCCAGGAGGCCCAGTAAACTGTGAACCCAGAAGAAAAGTCTGGCAAGTCTTCTGCATTGAGTACTCATAACCAGAGGTTTTCCTGGTGATATTAGGATAAAACAGCTTTAAAACACATTAAACAAAATTAAAGCAATCTTCTCATCTCTTTTCTAAGCCTCCAATCCAGCTATTTAGGTAGGTGCTTAGCTTTGAGCTGATCACATTCTTTTTACCAAGCCTACCTGCAAACGATTTTAAGCACTTTGATAGAGTATAACCTACTGCATAAACGAATGCACTACAGATCAACAAAACCAGCTGTCATAACAAGTCGATGAGACCACAGTAAAATAATTCTGTACAGTAAGCCACAATCCTGGGAGACATAGAAGCTGTAGAACTAGATATGGAGAAAGGTTCTTCAGAATAGGGCTTACTTTTGCATACACTTACAAATATTGCTTAGCACACTAAGCCTGTAAACTCAAATGGGATTGGTGGGCATACTCAGGAGGAGGGGCCGCAGGGCAAAAATTATCTGGCTGTAAAAGAGTTGGTTAAAACAAGTAAGCAGATGGCAGTGATAAGACAGTTGAATGAGAAACTGGACAAAAACACAGCTAATATGCAATATCAAGCTATCTTAAAATTAAAATCACTAAAGTAAGAATATTTTTTTTGTCTTCTGAGCAACATTGCACCACTGGTGTAATATATAACATGAATTATGCAATTGTTTTATATCATAAAATAACTTCATGTCTTAAAAATGCTTCAAAAACTACTTAATTTTAAAAATATTTAAATCAAGCCTTTTTTTTTCCTCAGCTTCTCATGAGACAAGTATGTTTCATGACTAATAGAAATGTTTTATTACTCTTTTCATTTTTTTTAACAAGCAGATTTATTACTGATGAAATGTGACACCTTGACAAGACTCAGACTCAAGTGGTCTGTCCATATAGCTAGGCTGTCGCAGTGCTAGACACCCTGGGCTGCCTTCTCGGCAAAGTTCAACTCTCTCTATGGCAACATCGCTACAGACAGTCCCTACTCCATCTCTGTATCATCAGCAATTGCCTTGTTGAAACACCCAGCAAATGTAAATCATTGCCAGGGTGATGATCTTGACAGAGTCACTTTACCTGCCAGGATATAGACAGTCAGAAATACAGATCATATATGAAACAGTTGCTGGAGACCAACTTTGGGTCTCCACTGGATGAATTTTGACACCTGGTTCTAATCACCCCTTTGCCAACTTAAATCACCAACTTGGCCACATTACAGATAAAACTGAAACAAAACACACAGATGACTTATAAACTAAATATTGAACAGTGACAAGTGCATAATCCACTAACTGGAAAAAAAAAGAAAAAGAAAAAAAGAAGAAAAAAAGCCATGTTAAAAGGACTGGTATTTGAATTCTGGTAATTCTGCAAACTAGTGCCACTTTCTCTTTGTACTCAGCACCGGTGAGGCCACACCTCGACTACTGTGTTCAGTTTTTGGCCCCTCAGTAGAAGACATTGGGGCCCTGGAGTACATCCAGAGAAGGGTAACAAAGCTATGAAGGGTCTGGAGCATAATGCTTATGCTCCTAAATTTCAGGAGCTTTCTGTATTTCTGTAGCATGAGAATATCAGGGTGGGAAGGGATCTTTGAGTCACTGAGTCCAGCCTATAGTCAAAAACAACCAAAATCAATGTCAAGAACAATGGAATGGTTTAACTGCTCGTGTAAGACTGATTGTACATCACTCCAGCACAGACCTCAAAAGCTGTCCAGCACATTCTCATAATGTAACAGCTAACAAAAACAGACCCACAACCACAGCGTATCACAAGAAAGAAAAACAGTAGAGGGACAGAAGATGTTGCCACTGTCTTCTTTCTTCAGAAGCAACATTTGTCAAATACAATTATCAGAAACATCTCAAGTAAGGAAAAGCTCAACTACCAGCAACTACACCTTCCCATCTGCCATGCAGGAAAATTCCCCTCTGATCCCAAAGCTGCTGATCAGCTCAATGCTAAGGACTTAAGTGGGTCTCAGCACCAGGCTACTAATATGAAAATCTCAAGAATCTCAAAGCACAGTATGGTTCTACAGTCTGCCAACATCAGCAGTACAGAATTAATCTGTCTTTTTAAGTGAGTAAAGGCAACCATAAGCCATAAATATCTTCCAGATTTTACTAGCCAGACTGCATGCTTGGTTTTACCCTTTCCTGGTCACAGTTACAACTGCTACTACTATACAAACTAAGCCATAGTGAATACTGATAAAACCGTTTGCCTTCTTTGAAACTATCACTGTTTCCAGGGAATACTTCAGTGAAGATCTGGGAAGCGTCACTGGAGGGAGCATAATATTTAAAAGTGCTTTAAGATACAAGCACCACACAAAGGAGTTGTCACACCCATGACTAACGTGCAGCCAATTTGAGGTCTAAGAACAAAACGCACTGTGTGAGAGCAAAGCATTATTTATGATAACACATCTTACTGCAGGTTAAAAATTATAAGGCTAACTATGCACCTGAACATGTATGACAATAAGCAAGGAATCCTGCATTTAAGCACATGGGAAATTCTGGCAGGATTTACCAACCATAACTCCAAAGTGTAAAAAAATTGCGGCTGATAAAACCTTCAGCTCCTTCAAAAGACATAGTAAGACAAGTGATGATCTGAAATATTCAGGACCTTGTACAAACCTCATTTATCAGGCAGTGCCTACAACCATCTAGCTCCTTCTAAGACTAGAAATTTGGAATTAACATGCCATCCACATTGCAGTGCTGGATGCTTCTTTCTGGTGAGAAGCAGATAACAAATATATTAGACTTCAGGGCTCCACTGTGAGTCACCTTACTATGAGCCTCGGTGTACATCTCCATTTCCTGCCAGATTTGCTCCAGGGAACTCTTAAGGATCACCTCTTCAAATGCTGCCTCACTCAAAGCTTGCTGGGCTGATAGCAATAAAAAAAACTGCAGCAGAAGGTGACATCATCACATTTCTTCGCTGTTATTAAACTTAACTTGGCCTGTCATTAGCTTCCAGAACATTTCCCATTCCTTATTACTGCTGAGGACTATGAAAATCACAGAACCAGAAATTTAAAATAATTACTGTTTTACATGTTGAGAAGTTAAAAGCTGACCCCGACTAGAAGAGTGTTCTTTTTACACAGCAGGAGTCTTCTGAGCTATTAAAGTTCAGCGTTACAAAAAACGATAAGAAAACAAATTCCTGTTCATAATTTTGTACTACTTTTACCAAAATCAATAATAACTATTTCAATCACTCAAAAAGCTAAGCTCTCAAGTGAGTGTGTAGTCTACATGGATTATCACTCAGAAATACACTGTTTTCTCTGTAAACAATTTGCTTGTAACAGCTTTGTACAATCCAGTAAAGATCAAACCTTTCTTCTACTGTAGACTGACCTTCAACCTTGGCCTGCAGGTAAAGGTGGTGGATCAGGCCACTTTAGAGAAGCAGTCGATGGAATAACTTAACATGAGTCAACAGTGTGCATTTGTAGCCCAAAAGGCCAACAGTATGCTGGGCTGCATCAGAATAGGGGTGGCCAGCAGGGCAAGTGAGGGGATTGTTTCTCTCTGCTCTGCCCTTATGAGGTCCCATCTGGGGTACTGAGTCCAAATCTGGGACCCTCAGCACAAGAAAGATATGGAGCTTTTGGAATGGGTCCAGAGGAGGGCCACAAAGATGATCAGAGGGATGGAACACCTCTCCTACAAAGAAAAGTTGAGGGAGTTGGGCTTGTTCAGCCTGGAGGAAAGAAGGTTCAGGGGAGACCTTACTGTGACCTTTCAGTGCTTAAAGGCAGATTTTAAGCAGGAGGGAAATCAACGTTTTACATGGATAGACAGTGATAGGACAAGGGGAAATGGTTTCAAAATAAAAGAGGGCAGACTTAGATTAGATGTCAGGGAGAAATTCTTCACTCAGAAGGCAATGAGGTGCTGGAACAGTCTGCCCAGAGAAGCTGCGGGTGCCCCATCCACAGAGGCATTTAAGGCCAGGCTGGATGGGGCCCTAGGCAACCTGATCTAGGTCCTTGACTTAGTGCTTGGCAACTCTGCCTGTGCCAGGGCAGTTGGAACTTGATGATCTTTAAGGTCCCTTCCAACCCAAGTCATTCTATGATTCTGACTACTTTCCTTCCACGATGACTATGATAAACTAGCATGTAAGCTGACATATCTAAAGGGTCTGCCAGTACCACAGACGGTTTTTAGGGATCCACACTGAAGAAAAGTTGAAAATCTCTGCATTTGAGCTTTTATAAACTAGTCACCTCTTCTTAATATTTAATCTGCTTTTTAGGTTATAGGAAAAAAAAAAACCTTTAAAATATGTACGCCAGATTGTCTACATAACTGAGAAATTAAATAAAAAATTAATAATGCTTTGTTGGAATGACTACAAGCTGGCAGGTCTTTGATCTGCAGACAGTCTCAAGTCTCACTGAAGCTGATGATGCTTAACCATTTCTCTTTGAAGCTAAGCTAAGAGGAAAGAGCAATTAAATGTTTCTTCATGTCCCTTATGCACCTGCAAGTACTGGAAACAACTACTGAAGACAGCAACAAACAAAAGTAAATGGAAATAAAGTCTCGTGCATTGAGGGGTTTCCCAAGAAAAGAAATGGAAATAAATATATCTGTGTATATATATCTATACATATCTATCTGTGTATATATATCTAACAAAAAATAAAAGCAGCAAAGCAAAATGGCCAATGGAAATACTGGGTTAGAATTCTGCAGAAGAATATAACTTGTATGTTCATCGGAAGAGGACTTAAAAATTTTCATCCTTATAGAACATGGAAAAGCTCTCTGAATATGTGCTAGCCAGTTTGGACTCACATCCCAGTCAATCAAGCCCTAGTAAGAGATGCCTACTCCCTTCGGAATTTATACTAGTGCCAAGATAAGGAAACATATTTGATCCTATCATAAACCGCAGGACTGATTTTTTCTTACACCTATATATAGGAAAAGCCGCGTTGAGGGAAAAAAAACACCCATTTTCAAGAGAACACTGTAAAACCAGACCAGATACTACTAAGGAGTCTGCCTGAACATAAGGCTTAGTAGTGCTATTTGATAGTGTGGTGGTTTCACCCCGATGGGCAGCTAAACTCCACCACAACCACTCTCTCACTGTCCCTCCTCAATGGAAGAAGGGGAGAAAATACAATGGAAAAGGGCTCAAGGGTTGAGGTAAGGAGAAGGGATCACTCATCAATTACTCTCATGTGCACAATGCGTTTATATCTTAAAAAAAAAAAAAAAAAAAAA